>JAPQWV010000920.1:0-170000 GCA_027422505.1 Craterostigma plantagineum
CTAACTACCCTCTTCGAACAATCAATGATGGCCCCGTATTTCGAGAGCAAATTCATCCCGAATATGATGTCATAATCATTCATCGGGATTACTATTAGGTCTACGTTCAATTCTCTCCCCTCCATACTAACGGGACAATTTTCTACCACTAAATTTGTCCGAGTTGGATCTCCATGTGGTAGGGATACTACAAAATAGCATGAAGAATGAGTGGGATAGATTCCAGCCCTAGTCACGAAATTAGCTGACACAAACGAATTTGTGGCTCGAGAATCAATAAGTATTAAAGACGGTACGTGAAAAATATTCAACGTACCCGTAACTACAGCTCGGTTCGCCTCCACCTCCTCATTCGTCAACGTGAAAACTCGCGCAGGTACAGGTGGAGGTCGAATTAGGTTCTGCGTCTGATTCTGCAGCATATGCTGAATTCTCGTTCAATTTCGTGCAACATGTCCGGTCTCCCACCACCGGAAGCACTGTAGAGTCTGCAATGGTCGAGGCCCATAACAAACGCCAAAATGGTTTCGCCCTCACTGTTGGCACCGGGATGCTGACATCGGTAGTCAATTGTAGACGTTGACCTGTCCCTGGTAAGTGTTTGGGAGCTAGTTCTGCTGACCTGGTCGGTTGCCTTTATTTCAGACCCTTGCTGAAAAACTGATGTTTCTGACTGCTTCCTCCTTGTTGGCTTTCTCTTTTCCGATTTGCTTCCTAACCTTACCTCACCACTCCTTCCGCCTGCTCGGCTATCAGCGCACGCTCTGTCGCTTGGCGGAATTCCAGCTGGCGTACACCCGCCACGCTTAGATCTCGATAGAATTCGGGCTTCAGTCCCCGAAGGAATCTCATAACTTTCAGCGTATTCGTTGCTACGAGATGAGGGGCAAAGCGGGATAACTCTTCGAATTTGCGAATGTACTCTGCTACAGGCATACGACCTTGCTTCAGGTTCATAAATTCGTACATCCGCTGCTCCTGGTCGGGTGCAGTGAAGTACTTGTCATGGAAGAGGTCCCTGAAGCTTTCCCACGTCATAGTAGCACGGTCTTCTAACACCTTTATCGTGTTCCACCAAAAACGCGCGCTTCCTCGAAGTAGGGAAACGCTCATAGTACTTTCTCGTTGTTCGGCACGCGGCTATAGATGAAAAGATCTTTCATTGTGCCGATTCAGTCTTCGGCCACCGAAGGGTTAATGGCCTCGGCAAAAGTTGGGGGGTTTAGCTTGTGGAATCTCTCCCCAATGATCTCCACACGATCAGGCTGCGGGGAGGAACGACGCTCAGATGAGCTACGACGATTGATCAGATCGTTGATTTGGTTTGACTGTCATGGATCAGTTCAGTCAGACGATGGATAGTATCACGCTCGTGTCCGAGGATTCAGGTTCGTCCCATCGACTAATTTCTCCTACGAAATCTCGTCTCGATCATCCTCTTGACATTTCCCAAATACTATATAACAAACAAATGAGCAAATAAGAATGCATAATCATATTAGCACGTAACACTTACAGGCAAGGCTGGTTCTCCCGGCTTTTGAGAGGCAGTACATGGACAGTCTTCAGAATCTAAAGCCGACGCTCTGATACCACATGTGGTAACCCTACTCCCTAATTGGAATTACTTGGCGGATTTCCGCAAAAAAAGTCACGGAGGACCAGATTTATCAAAAACTTTTTAAAGAAAATAATATACATATATAATCTAAAGCCGGGTTTACAAAACACGTTACTATAATACAACGGGCTGAAGCCCCAAAAATCTAAACTCGACTATCCTACGCCTCTCCATAGGTCGCGTCCCATGTACTGCGCCGCCCTCAAAAGCCGTGGAGTCACCGCCGCAAGCCAGCCTACAGTCCACCCTGACACTCACCGTTGGTCGGGTTCGGTATTCCCTACAAAAATAAGACCCTGGGCGAAATTGCCCAGTAGGTGGTGGTAAAAACATGCAATGTGTGCGTGCACTCAGCCAAATCCGAAATCCTCATATCATAATAAAATGCACGCTCGATCCTACGTCAACTCTCAACACATAACAGGGCCCCCGGCTAGACTCGGCACCACACACACAATGGCAAAGTACGCGTAACCATGCGGTAGCCCACGCCGGCCGCGCCGGGTCGCTCTTTCCGCGCACTATCTCAATCCGACGACTTTTCCCAGAGTATTATACACTAACCCCAGTACACAGGAATCTAACATCTGTCTGCCGTCACTGATCCAAACACATATCTGGTGGTATACACCTCGAGTGGCTCAATCCCGAGTAGACAGGTGTCGCAAACCCTGACGACCAATAATGGTCACTCTACCCCACTCATCCGTAAGGCGTCACCGTATAAATACGTTACATCAACCTCTCACATGACATGTAGTGCAATGCACACATAAGTCAATCATATATAATACGTACACGTCTCAATTAATGAAATCATCCACGTCGTATGACTACCGAACTAGGCCGAATGTTCTAAAATCCAAAAATAATATTTATAATTTAAAATATTGGGTTGACCCAAAAATATAGCCATAGTACGAAAATATTTGATTTTAAATTTTGGGCTTAAAATAATATTACCAAAAATATGGGCCTGAATAGGGCAAAAGCCCAAAATTAAATCCATGGTCAGTTCTGGTCAAGCCAAAACCAAGATTCGCTCGATTCCCACTTAAAATACTTGGTCAACTCGCGAAACGATCGGATCAATGTCCAATTCGCGAAATCACTCGCTGCGTTTCGTGAATCGCCTGATTCCACATTTTAAACGATGGTCAACCCGCGAAAGTTCGGTCAGCACTCGATTCGCGAGGCTTTTGTCGAATCTGCGAATCGCCCGATTTGACACGCGAAGCTGATTGAACTCACGAATCGCCCGATTTCTTCTCACAGGAATCACCCCGCGAAACTGAATCGGCACGCGAAACCCAAAATTGGCCCGACTATCTCACGACCCGCGAAGTGCTTAAGCCCACGAGAACCGGAAACCCTGTCCCGCGAAACCTGTTTTACTCATACTGGAAAACCCTTTGGGCCCGCGACATAAGTTTCCCTACCCCGAAAACACAAATCAGCCGACTCCCTGTTCATTTTATATCACTTTCACCTGCAACTCGCAATTAAATGGCCCCCGAACTTAAAATTGCCCAAAACCTAAAATCACCCGATTCTATTATATCGAAACTCACCTTCATACTTAAAAAAACATAACTTTTCCAGAATTTCGTAGCACGATCATCAACTCAAATCGTATAAGTTAATAGGAGATTATACGTTAGATAGAATCCTTACCTCCTTAGTTTGGTTTGATAATTCCCTTAAATGAAAATTCAACTTGAATCGCCAAGGATCCCTCTGTTCCTCACGGTCTCGCTTACTTCTCGTTTTTGTTTCTTTGTGGCTAGGTAATATTTTCTATTGTTCCTTACTCACTTGTGATTGGACATAACAAGTGGCGCATTCTTATCCAAGCATGTGTTTCATTCCAACGTGTTTTCCCTTGCTCTTAAGTAAGTATCATGCTTATCTTAATTCACTTGGGCCTTTATCAATTATTTGGGCCATTTAATATAAAGCTTTAACTATCTAAATAATTTGAGCCCATTTGTTTATCTCGGCCCATTTATTATTTTCGGCTTGATTCCGAAAATCCGTCTGTCCGAAAAATTAACTCCATTAATTTCGAACATTACAAAAGTAATCCCGTATTAATTTTACGGGTATTACACTCGGCCTGCTTTTAATTAATAATGAAGGAATAATTGTTTCTTTATATATTCTCCAGACCTCTGTTGCGAGATTGATTAATAAAGACAAGTGAATTACGTTCCTTTTCTTGACTTATGGTCGGAATCCCGACAAAAGTCGTAACTTGTCTTTGGAATTTCCTCTCCTAAGTTTTGTCTCGTCAAACATTAGCGAAAAAAAATGAACTTGCTATTTTCTTATTATTGTAAAAGAACGGAACGGGTAAAAATACTACGAATCCAAGAAGAGATTAACTTTTAACGATTCAGTTAAATAATGTTAACCATGTATTGGTAAAATAAAAGATACTAACCATCCCTTTCTACATATAAGTCAAAGCCTCGTAATCTCAACAAAAGCTTATTCTCTATCGTCACTATTTAAGTCTTTGCCTCTTTTGTTTGTCCAAACTATGTAAATAGAATCAGACTTTGCAGGCTATCAAGATATTGTTATATACCACGTCAAGATACTTCCATATTTTTTAACTTTCGTCGGAACATAACAAAAGTAACGTCAAGAAAACGAGTTTGAAAAATCAAAATCGAACAGCTGCATAGGATAAATCGAATGAGTCGAATCATTTCCTCCGAAAGTTACATTGATTTACTCGTAATTTGGGGTTGAAAATGTTGGTGTATTTGCTAGGGTTGCTTTATAAAATGGCCGGATATTCTCAGAATTCCAAAGACAATATTTGGACCCTTTATCGAGTTGCAGCAAATTCGTCTTGGGATAAGACTGGAGATTATTATCTTGCGTTTTAATGATTAGAAGTGCCTTTGCTGATATTGTTTTGCATGTATTTATAACCCATGTCCAGTTGTGTCTTTTCGTATATAGACACAACTCCTTGAGAATGTGTCTGTTTATTAACAGATATTACCTTACAACACACCATTTGGGGAGAAACCATACACACCCTTTCAGGCGAAAGGGTGCTTTACTTGGGATGTCGGCCACAGTCTAACATTCTTGGAAGTGTCATTGTTGCTAATACAGTTATACAAGCCTTGTGACTTGCTGCATATAGCCTCGTGTTAGGTCCTCGTTTGTTAACACAATCCATCCTAGGCATGAACTCTAAGGAAATCGATAAGAATTATTGAACAATGCATTTCGATCGAAAACCTTCACTTGAAGAATACGAGAGAGAATTCGTTTAGTGTGAGAAAGTTTTGCTGTTTCTCTCTCTAGAATTTAATCGGCAGCCTTTCGGATTGATTCTTTAATTTTCTGTATTCAGCTCAATGTTTATCGACTATTTATACCAAACAAACTTGGTATAAATATAAAACCATTCCTAATCTAAGGACTACTATACATAAAGCCCCTAATTACAAGGACAACTAATTAAGTCAAGCACAATTAAAATTGATACTCTACAATCTTCCTCTTGTGCTTGACTGCCCTTCCGCTCCATTTGTCCTCGTCGGGCATAGTACGACCTGTGCAAGCCCAGCGCACGCTCATAATTCATGAGCGTTTCCCTCAGCTTCAGTCGCTCCTCGGTTGTCATCTAGTACTTCCATCAGGAGCGGCTGTTCTCTGACGAACTGATGGATTCTCAGCATCGTCTCTCGGTTGATTTCTTCCAGCCTTTGATCTATATTCCTCTTGATGACCTTGAGCGTTCCGTCGGAAAACTTATGAATCTTAGTCTTCGTCATCAACCTAGTCTTCTTGGTGATTGGATTGTGGTACGTGACGCCTAGGACTGAGCTGATGTGCACATGATTGCTTGGAAGCCCTTCGATCTCAGGTCCTTTGTGAGCGGTGCGGTCATGTTGACCTTCTTTATGTTGCTCTCCAGAGCCATCTGAAGCTCATGCGCAGCGAAGTACTTGACTTGGCGCATCATGAACCGGTAGAGCCCCTCGAGACCTTTTTTTTCTGACGAGGCCTTGAGGACCTTTGTACTTCTCCACGTACAGCTGATAGGTCGCTCTCGCTTAATTCCTCTCGGGTTCTGTCCACTCGCTCGATAACGTAGGTTGGGGTTGGAAGACCACCTTTGGCACAGTGCAATATCTGGCCAGGTGAATGTGAGATACAACATTCTCCCAATCAGTCTGCGATACTGGAATGGATTTGGTACAATTCACCATCACTCGCTGTCATCTTCTGACTTGGGTTCATAGGTGTAAGAGTGGCTTGGCATCGAGGTACCAGTGTCTTCCAATAACTGCAAGGTGTAATGCCTCTGGGACAAATAAATGCCCCCTGAATGCCGAGCTACTTCAATTCCCAGGAAAAGGTTTAGCTCCCCGAGGTCCTAACTTAAACGTGAGCTGAGGAAGTCCTTTGCCTGCTGTATCTGGTCTGTGGCGGCCCCTGCGAGGATTATGTCATCACCATAGACAAGCAAAATGAGAGTTTGAGCACCTGCACCTTTGATAAAGAGGGTGTGATCAGATTGGGTCTGCATGAAGCCAAATCTTCACTGCATCCGTAAATTTCTTGTTCCATTCTCGGGATGCCTGCTTCAAACCGTAGATGGACTTATGAAGCTTGCAAACTAGTCTCCCTAAATGTGTGGGCCATAGGCTTGTCCGAGACCTTGTGGTAGATCCATTAATACTTCTTCAGTAAGGTCGCCATTGAAAAAGCATTACTAACATCTAATTGAGCAAGCTGCCACCCAAGCTTGGCCGCTAGGGAAATGATGATCTTTATAGTGTTTGGTTTGGCAACCGGGGCAAAGGTGTCCAAGTAATCCATGCCCTCCCTTTGATCATAGCCTTTTGCCACCAAACAGGCTTTGTACTTCTCTATCTGCCCTGATGCATTGTGTTTGAGTTTGTAAACCCACCTATTACCAACTGTTTTCTTCCCGGGTGGCAGGGGCATTACAGTCCAAGTTTCATTATCCTCGAGGGCCCTTAGTTCCTCATTCATTGCCTGGACCCAATCCTCTGATTTTATGGCCTGGCCAAAGTTCTTGGGCTCCTCTATGAGAGCAACACTACTAATGAAATCTTGAAGTTATTTGGAGCAATACTGGGAGGACAGATTCTGTGATAAAGGTAGAGGTTCTTCCTGCCATGCCTGATATGGCAATGGTAGTCTTGCAGGTAAACTGGTTTCCTTGATACCCTACCTGCTCTTGTATGCCCCCATGGTCTTTAGGAGGGGTTACAGATTGGTTTTCTGCAGGTTGAGAGGAATCCATAGCAGCTGGACCATTCTCTGGGGCTGCAGTATCTTCTGGCAGTAGGTCCTCAACAGGCAGGAACTTGGGCATCAGCTTGAGAGGACTGGGGCTGTATCTGTTGTGTTGCTGCTCTGAGTTAGGAGCATATGAGCACGGTTTAGGCAAGACCAAAGTAGCAAAGGGATCTCCCTGATCATGGGCAGACTCATGAGAATGGAAGGGGTACTTATCTTCCTTGAATTTCACATCTCTTGAAACAAATACTTCCCTTGTTGCCAAATAGTAGGATAACCCAGAAATATACACTGTCTTGTCCTTGGATCGAACTTCTTTCTGCCTGCTGCTATAGTAAAGGAAAGCATAGACATCTAAAAGCTCGCAACACATCATAGTTGAAAGATTTCTGGTATAGTAGCTCAAAAGGGCTCTTGTTGCCTAATAATCACAGAGGGTGTTCTATTGATCAAATAAGTGGCAGTTAAAACACATGCAGACCACAACTCAATTGGCACACCAGACTGAAAGAACAAAGAACGAGCTACATTCAAGATGTGTTGATGTTTCCTCTCTACCACGGCATTTTGTTGTGGGTGTGAACACATGATAAATGGTGAATGATACCCTGCTCCTAAACATGTTAAAAAGGTTGAATTTCTTTAGCATTATCAGTTCTTATAGTTTTCACTTTGCACCTAAATTGGGTTTCAACCAAAGCTAGAAAATAACTAAGAACAAGACTCACTTCTGATTTCTGCTTGAGCAAAAAAAACAAGTAAATCGAGTATGATCATCTACTATGGTGATGAAGTACTTATGTCCTAGGTGAGATGGAACATGGAAAGGTCCCCAACATCACAATGTATAAGATCAAATGCAGAGCAAGCAAGTTTACTGTTATTAGGAAATGAAGTTCTCTTTTGCTGGACAAATTTACAAAAGAGTCTGAGATCTCACAACTATCCCTCAGTTTATTCATATGGTTTTCCTTGGCAGCCAACATGGCCAAATTATTAAGCTGGTCATCAAGTCCCCTAGAACTTCCTGCCTCCATACTCATCTGCTTCTCCTCTTGGATAAGCAATGAAAATACTTTTGTTAATAGTGGGGAAAGGATCCATGAGGAGAATCTGCCCCCGAACCTGCGAGTACGTGTCATTCAACCCATTAGGAAGGTAAGGACATATTCTTCCTCAATATAAGCTTTGATGGGATTGACACCACCAGAAAGGCACTGACAAGGTGGCCTATAACTAGCTAACTCATCCCAAAGTGTCTTTAGCTTAGTGTAGTAGGCCGCAACATTGTTTGATCCCTGCTCAAGATTGACTAATTCCCTTTTTTGTGTTCTCTGATACCCTTTCTTGTGTTCTCATGGTTTTCCTTAGCAACCAACATGGCCAAATTATTAAGCTGGTCATCAAGTCCCCGAGAACTTCCTGCCACCATACTCCTCTGCTTCTCCTCTTGGATAAGCAATGAAAATACTTTGTTAATAGTGGGGAAGGATCCATGAGGAGAATCTGCCCCGAACCTGCGAGTACGTGTCATTCAACCCCATTAGGAAGGTAAGGACATATTCTTCCTCAAGATAAGATTTGATGGGATTGACACCACCACAAAGGCATTGACAAGGTGGCCTATAACTAGCTAACACATCCCAAAGTGTCTTTAGCTTAGTGTAGTAGGCCGCAACATTTGATCCCTGCTCAAGATTGACTAATTCCTTCTTTAGCTGCAAGATCCGACGCCTATTAGTCTGCCCGAACCTCTCTTGAAGGTCGATCCAAACCTCTAGGGCCGTCGAGCTATAGAGTATGCTTGCGGATATATCCTTTGAGACTGCATTCAATATCCAAGAAATGACTATATTATTGTTTCTTTTCCACGCACTAACCTTATCTTGAGCAGTTGCAGCTGGAGCCTTGATATCACCATTAACGAACCCCTCTTTATTTCTGCCAATGGGTGAGATGATCATAGCGAGGCTCCAAGTCATATAATTATCTCCAGTAAGCTGTTCGTGGACCAGGAGCTGTCCCGACGTATCATTTGCACCAAGAAAATAGGGATCATTGGTGGATGAAAACATGCCTGAGGATAGATTAAAGGCGCTGGAATTTGGAACCTCTGTACTCATCTTGATTCTGCGATTCTGTCAATCTTTGGATGCGAAAACAAAGAACTTCAGTGCGCGCGGGAGAGCTGCAATTGTCTCTGATACCATATGAAATCTGTGAGAGTGAATTGATATTTGTTGAACACAATCAATTAACGTGGTCCGGATTTTAAATAATCCTACGTCCACGACCAAAACGAATTAGATTCTTATTGACGCTGATGCTTCTACAGACCTAGAATGAGCTCGCAGCTCAGATCAAAATTACATCAGAAATCAAGGAAAGATAAAGAAGAAAAAAGCGCACAGATGGAAGAACACACACACTGATGGTGTAATCTGTTAGAGCACGTAAAACAAATGAGAACTTGGCGCCCCTTTTAATTAGTTGCTCAGTTGAAACCCTGCCAGCCTAAGTGATTCTATAAGTTGAGTCATTCCTTAATTGAATAAAACGCCAACTAAGCCTTCGCGCCTTTTACCCCTAAACGTCTCTAGAGACACTGAAAACAATTCCACCACAGCTCAGTTTGCCTGATCTTGATCCTGCTTTGAGTTCAACAGGATGTATTACATATATCGGAAATTAAACCAAACTCATAATTCTTCACTTAATCCCCATGGTTATAAATCGAGTTTTCAATGACTAATTTTCCAAGCATAATTTGAACCTTGTTATAAATCTCATATAATCACGAATATATATATATATATATATATATATATATATATATGCATATATATTGAAGACGTAACTAAACATACATATTCAGTTCAAAGATCTTAGGATACCTTAAATTATCAAGTGTCTTAAGCTTGTTGAAACTCGATTTCTTCCTTGCTTCTCCTTTCGTGTTTTACTCCACATCATACGAGGGTTTTCTTATATTGATAATTGATATAAACTTATGTATTTAGATAAGTATTATGTTTGTCGATATTTGTGTACGATTTGACATGAAGATAATAACGAGATTTCCCCCTATAGCTTAAGTAATGTTATTACTTTTACTAAAACTTTTTTCTTTTGAGAAGTTGGGCCGAAATCATGTGTTAACCATAGCCCATTGTCATAAACCCTATATTATTATTTTATCTGTAGTCCTAATATTTTAAGTACCTCTATTATTTTCGGCTATTCTTGGATTAATTTGATACTATAATTTATATCTTCGTTCCAAATCTTCATTTTGCCATGGTTTCATTTCCAATTTACATTAATTACATCAAAATCCCGTATCAAATTTACGGGTATTACACAACGGCTTAAGGACGTTCGTCAATTCTTACAAAAAGCTTCGGTGGACCTGGTGCTTATAGAAGACGAAGAGCTTCAGGAAGGTGTAGATCACGACCAAGAACTCCCAAGGCTCCCAGAGCTGATTGCGCAACGGGCGGTTTCCCCCACTAGACATATGCCAGGAATCGTACGCCCTGGGAGAACATCAGAATAGAAATCCCCTTCCTTCAAGAAATTAGAGAGCATACATGGAGGTCACCGGACAAGGTCAGAAGTCGAATGAGTTCGAGCTAAGAGGGACCTCGCACTGGAATCTACAGAAGAGAATGACATATCTGTGGATGCTGACCCACCTTGGACCTAACATGAGATTGGGGATGACTAAAGCACAAGCCAAGAGTCATTATAAGAGCCTATCTCCTATCTGCCAACTCCTCAGCGTCTTCTGTGCCAAAGGAGGACTTCCAACACCGTACTACGCCATTGAGCGGGTAGACAAGACTCTAGAGGAATTGAGCGAGAGTGACCTACCGTATCTCCCTGCCGAGGAGGTGTACAACCTCTACCAACTATATGTGGAGAAATACAAGAGTCCTCAAGGCTTCATCAAGAAAGAAAGACTCAAGTGACTCTATCGGTACATGATGCGCCAAGTACTTCGCAGCGCACAACCTTCAGATGGCTCTGGAGAGCAACATGAAGAAGGTCAACATGACCGCGTCGCTCAACAAGGGACCTAAGATCGAAGCGCTTCCCAATAATCACGTGCACATCAGCTAGTCCTTGGCATCACCTACCACAACCTGATCGCCAAGAAGACTAGGTTGATGTTGAAGATTGAAGTACAAAAATTCAGTGATGGGACGCTCAACGTCATCAGGCAAAATATGGAGAAACGGTTGGAAGAAATCAACGGAGAGACAATGCTGAGGATCCATAGGTACGTGAGAGAACAGCCGCTACTAATGGAACTACTGGATGATATTGAGGAGCGACTGCGCTGAGGAACACGCTCAGGAAATTTGAGCATGTGCTGGGCTTGGGCATATCGTACTATGCTTGACGAGGACAGACAACGCGGAAGAGAAATCAAGCACAAAGGGGAAGATGTAGGACATCTGTTTAATTGTGCATTGATTTAATTAGCTGTCTTCGTAATTTGGGGTGTTTATTGTAATAGTCCTTAGTTTAGGAAACATTGTGCTTAAAGAGAAGATTTAGAAAATTGATCTGAAAGGCTTGCAGTTCAATCTCTAGAGAGAGAAATACAAGAAATCTTCTCACTTAAGCGAAATTCTCTCTCGCGCTCTTCAAGAAGGTTTTCAATCGAAATATCAATCTCTACAGTTCTTATCGATTGCCTTAGAATTCATGCCTTGGATCATAGAGTTGATAATTTAGGACCTAACAACGTCTATGGAAGTAGGTTTAAGAGCATTAGGCGACAAAGTGCTGCAGCTCAACAACCAAGTTGACGTAGTATCAGACCCTCGATGCACATGAGGTATTTTCTTTTTATTCTCGATATTGATATTTTGAAATAGGATTAGTTACAAAAAACTAGCATCTGTTTATAATTATGTTCGCAAGAACAGACGCCGACATGGGTTTCATTACCAAAACGTCAAGAATATTGCTCATAATATGATATCGTAGTTGATGAAATTGTCAATTTTGCAGCATCTAAAGACTCGAGATTGCAGAGCATGTCTTTCTATGTGATAATAATTCTGTTTCCAGACAAGCTTATACACATCGTAGGCTCGACGAGCATATCCTGTATAAGTTAACTTTTTGGCCAATAGCAGAACAAGAAATTAAATCTATGCTGCAATGTCGTCAAAGTGGCTTTCTAGAAATCCTCTGTTGCCAACTTTCTTTCGGACTCTAATGACAACAAGCCAACCACTCCAAAATGATGTAAGTCTACAATTGAATGTATATAGTCATAGTATTAAGACCACTGGTTACAACAGAAATTTATGTATATATATATTTATATATTCTTGGTCCTCTGATGAGTTGTTTCATTTTTTGTTTTTAAAGCATGTTGATGAATGCATCCGTGGGTTCATTGAGATGCAATTTAAGTGCAAAATCCCGTCAAAGAATGTCGCGTTCATGAGCACGCTTTTCAGTAGGATTATCATGTCGCTGTCTGGTGTCAGTGTAACTGTTAGCTTGAGTGAATTTACACGATATACTCTTGGAAAGTACCCGGGGTGGCCTTCATGTCCCTGGAGCAGAGCAGAGACGATAGTTATCCCACTGGTAATCAATGGCTGTGAATGGGTTTTATGCGTTATTCGACCGAATAGCACTGAACTACAAATTTGAGACGCACAGAGCGGAGGCCATGCAGATCCTAAGTTCGTCGATAATGCAATAGACAGTGTGTCTATGATTATCAGACGTTTACTACACGAATTATCGCTTTTGGCAGTGGACTCCACATTATCCATTAAGCGATATGAACGCCTACCGCAACTCAACGACAGGTGAGTTCCACAGTTTTTACATTAAAATTATGTGGTATTCCAAAAGTCACTGAAGAGATATGTTTTTATGGTATGCAGTGGAGATAACTGCGTCCAGGTACTTTTGAGCGCATTTGCAACAATGTTTTCTAAACATATTGCCATTGAGCTTACCAATGCCCATCTGAAGAAGTTCGGAAAATTTTGACGACAAGTGTGTTCTTCTCCTACTGGCATTGGCCACCCTGGAATGAGTGAGTAAGCGAGTATCATCGTTGATTGCTTGAGTTTTGGTTATGCATGTTTGTTGACAATGGACAATTACATTTGTGCTATCATTTCTTCGACTATGCGTTGACATTAGTAGCTAAGTATGTGTGTTCTAATATTATGTGGTGGGTTGAACCTTTTCGTAACCTATAAAAGACTTAGACGTGCCATACAAATTTCTTGTGCGCCTTACATAATTTCTATGTATCATACAATATTATATTTATTTAATTGTTAAAAATATAAGACTATACACTACTGATGAAAGTCATGTTATGTAAAGAATGTCAAATATACGTTTTTTACATGTTTCGTAGATATAATTATAATATTGCATAATACATTAAAAATCATTTTTAGTTGATATGGGCCATAATAATATTTCAGTTGTGTATTGTAATAATGTCAAATATAAAATTTATACGTTTAACAATATAAAAATATTGCATTATGTTTCAATAACAGTCTTGCAATTGATACGTGTAAAGAGAATGTATTGGGAGACACTTTTTTTTGTTTGAAGTTCTACATAAATATGTTCTAATTTCATAATCCATGGTTAACATTTATTTATGTTTTGTCCTGTTTTGTACCACAGTTATTGAAGTAGTCGTGCAATCCAATGATTTGCCCTATTTTTGCGCGGCTGTTATTGAAGCAGTTCTGTAAATTAACAAACAGGAGGTCGTGCATAATTTCAAATGGATGTGAACCATGTAAGAGCTCGTAATAGTGCATTACAACATTATACAGTAGTCGTGCATTCATATGCCTAATTAAATATGGGTACATATTTAATTAGGTACCCGTTGTCGGTATGATTATTATTGGATCCCCTTGACACTTTTTTAATATACAATAAATCAATAAATCTATCAGTATACAATATTAAATCCAAATTTAACATTTTCCATTAATCACCCTTAAAAAACAAAAACGTAGATTTCATACGACAAAACGTCATTTCCATCTTCCTCATAGTTTACAAGGTATATCCCGTTTTGCACGACCAATACTGACTGTGTCATGTAATTAAACGAAATATCCCTTTTACGCAATTGTTATTGAATTCTTTTATACTAATAATATATTTCAAATATATAATTATGTTGCACTGTTATGTTCATCTTTGGGGAAGTCAAAGAGACAACAACTGTATGATAAGTTAATTAACTATAACGTTGATATTAATACATGAATGTATCAACCTTATCGCACCCCCTGTTAAATATGGATATTTATTGAATGTCTGCAATAATCAGTGATAGCTATATGTTTCCGTGAATTGAATAATTTTATGCAATTGTCTTACATTTATCTGAATCGAAAACAACGTATCTTAAGATGCAAATTGACTCCTCGGTTTTCCCCAACAGTTTTAACACTTTGCCGCTGCCGAATATAGAGTAATGACGTGAAGTATACTCGCAAAAGGAGATTAGGCACGATAGAAGACCAATCGAAAGACATTTACCAAAAAGCCAAGAGTCGATAATGGAAGAGGATTTTGAATACTCCATGGACAAGATATTTCAGGAACTACGCAATGTGATTAATCATTTAGCAGGAAGAATAACAAAACAAGTTGACTGTTGTTCAAAAATGAAAATCGACAGTGTGGGAATTTGCTACTGAGCTACTATTCACTTACAGAATATATGCAATGCAGATCACGAATTTTCGGCTATCTGTATCCATCAATATTGCAGGGAATCGGAGCAGCTACGCAGCTTGGTATTGCAATCTTTCTTTAATCAAAAATAAATTGCAATGAAAATTATCTGTTTCTTCGATTATTATTTTATGTTGTAGATTACAGTACAGAGGTGCAGCAGAGAAGAAAAACTATTCTCTGAAGAAAATAATGTCAATGACTACACGGATCACCGCCAAAATGGTACTACAAATTTCCCCTACAAATATTACACGTATGTCCTAGTATGCTGAATGCTAATATATTTGAACATTATATCGACATATGTAATTTGCAAATCTTCTACTACCAGCATCAAAGAAAGGCCACAGTATGCACAAAAACATACACAAGCTGTTGGATACAATCAAGAAAGACCTCGAACTTTGTTACAACGTAATTGAAAGACTTACATTGTTTAGAATTTGTCATGGAATAGTTTCAAAAACGATGTTCCGATATGAATTCAGGGGATGCTCGGAGAGCTTCATTGTCAAATAAAACGAACAGCTCAAATTCTACAATGTCACAGAGAACATCAGTCAATGTCCTCACTGTCATGCATTGATGTGGAAATCAGAGTCAGCAAAAGCAAAAGTGAGTAGCAGCAATTTAGTATTTTTCACTCTGTTGCAGCCAAGGAAGAGTTCCACTCCCTCCATTTGAACAGCCTCCATTATATCTTGAAGAAAAGTTATCTGATATATCGTTTCGGCAGTCTACAGGAGTCTATAACTCAATCCTTTCCATGACATCAATGCGTGCAAAAATAGACTCAACAGTAAAACCAAAACAGGTTCGTACGTCTACAGAATACACGGACAAAACTGTCATAATATTGGTTCATTACTTCCTGCTGAAGGTGAGTCTCCAAAATTTGCTCTATATCTACGACAAATCAAATGAAGTTTCAAACCTTTCAGGTACGTTGACGGAAAAAGTTCAGAAAATTTGGATACAATGGTGGTTTCATCACTCATTCAAATGATGGATACATAAAATAAGCTGGCGAAAATTTTCTGAATGGCACAAGACAGATATGAATCTGGCGAGACTGATGAACTATCAATATTACTAATTGGACGAGGGCGTAGAGGAAAACAGTACGAACTTCAGTCTACTGATGAAATTACTGGATTGATAGTTGGAGATCTTCCTGAAACGATTGGAGAAAGAGACATCATGGTTCAGACAAAAAATGGTCCGCTCAAGAGAATTAGTGATCGCATCCTTCATTTATGGCAATGAAATATCCTTTATTATTTTCGTTTGGACAGTCTGGATTCCATGACTAGATACCCTACTCAAATAGAGTCCACAACTCTATCAAAAGAGGTTACATAACTATGCGTGAATACTATGCATATCAAATACAAACAAGATTATCGGAGGGTCAAGGTATTGTACGATCTGAACGTCTACTCCACCAGTATGTTGTTGATGCTTACACTGCGATCGAACAAGAAAGACTGCATTGGATAAGAATTAATCAAAAGACATTGAGAGCAGATATTTACAGTAACATTGCTGATGCTGTAACCAGAGGAGAGACTAATGCAAGATCTATTGAGAAAAAGACTATATTACCGTCTTCGTTTACTGTTCTCCCAGGTATACGTTGGAAAACTACCATGACGCTCTTACTTTATGCAAGTGGTACAGTAATCCGCATCTATTCATTACTATCACAGTGAATCCTAACTGAGACAAAATAAAAGATCATTTGCAAAAATATGGCAATGATAGCTCTAACGATAGGCCAGATTTGCATGTCGAGTTTTTAAGATAAAGCTGGACAGTTGGATTTCTGATATTTGGGAAGGAATATTCTTTGGCCCCGTGGTTGCAGGTATACTTTCTACACAATACACTCAAATATTTTATGTCAGCGATGATGGAAACATCTACAAAAAGATATTCAACGATAAACACATTCATTTTTTCTTTTTGTAGTGTTGTATACAATAGAATTTCAGAAAAGAGGCCTGCCACTGGCACATATATGACTTGGCTAACTGGGCGTGATGGACATCCAAGTCCTTCGGAGGTAGACTCAGTAATATCAGCAGAAATACCAGATAAAGATGTGGACGATGAAGGATATTATTTGGTCAAACAATTTATGATGCACGGACCCGGTGGTTCCGACAGACCAAATAATGCTTACATAAAAATCACAGGTGCACAAAACATTTCCCTAAACAGTATATGAGACAACAACAATAGATGAGACTGGCTTTGTGAGATATCGACGGAGGAAACTAGATAGGATCGCATAGATAATAGTTATGTTGTGCCGCACATCTACCACTGCTCAAAGAATATCATGTTTATATAAATGTTGAGTGGTGCGATAGAAGTAAAGCAATCAGATATATGTCCAAGTATATTACGAAGGGAGTCGACAAAGCAACAATGATCATACAAAACGGAAATTTTGTAGATGCTGGAGTTGATAACTCCGGAAAATGACCCATAACAGTGATGAAATAAAGAGATATATTGATTGTAGGTACTTATATGCTTGCGAAGCTATATAGAGGACATTTGCTTTCGACATACATTATAGATCACCAGCTGTTCAGAGACTTCCAGTACATCTTGAGGGACAACATAGTGTTTGTTTATGATGACGCTGCTAATTTGGAGAATCTACTGGCGCAAGCTGGTATTCGAAAAACTATGTTTACCGAATGGATGGTAACAAACTCATGTAATAGCGAAGAAAGGGCTCTAACTTACATACAATTTCCGTCAAAATTTGTTTGGAACAGTTCTAAAAAGGCTTGGACACCACGCCAAAGAGGAATTGTTCTTGGAAGACCTGTGAAATTCATCCAACTGCTGGTGAGATATACTACATGAAAATGTTGCTTATGTATGTAAAAGGACCAACATCCTATGAAGATATACGAACTATGGGCGGAAATATATTTCAAAGTTTCAAAGAAGCATGTTACAGAAGAGAATTGTTGGAAGGAGATTCTGAATGGCACTAGCCTGGAAGAAGCTGTTCAGTGGGCGACTCCATATCATTGCGGTATTTATTCAGTACACTGTTGACTGAAATAACGGATCCTTTACGACTATGGAATACTTCTGGCAATCTATGTCGGGAGATATTACGTGGAAACAAAGGCGTTTGTTTACATTTTCATCCTTGGAATTTTCAGCCACAATGTTATACCCTAATAGAGTGGAGAACTTATTGAATCAGAACTCAAAAACACTTGCTGACTTCCCTGGAATGTCGTCTGAAACAGAAGCCAAAGAGCCCTAAATACGAAAATCAAAAGAATGCGAGGAGACGCTTGCAATCGAAGACGAAGCTTCGTTCTCTGGCACTCGCTCGGCAGAGTGGAATGCTGATGAAGAAGACCTGGGACCTAGACAGAGCAGTTGGGTTCACATATTGTTGAGGTATATGCACGAGATGCCGTACGGGGACTGGGAGTACGAGGGCAATTTGCTAATGTGTAGTGTTTAGTGATGTAATTTGATTACTTCTATTAATGGAATGACTTTATTTATCATTAATTAATTATTGGTGAATAAATTAAAAGGCAAATTATTAATTAGTCTAAAGATTCACCTTGCAGTCTGGGTGGATAAGACAAATTAATAAAACCCAAATATTGGCAGTTCAGTTACTGATTCTGTGGGGACAGAGAGGGGCACCAGTAAGCTGAGATACTGCAATATTAAAATAGTCCACAAGTCTAAGTCTCCAGTAGGGTGACTGGAATGACACGTACGACTTGTTTATCGATGGGTCCAATATGGTTGAGCCACGGAAGTGTTGGGTTTGATCCACACTGACGTATGCGGACCATTTAAAGTAACGGCCCGAGTAATTGCCGCTACTTCCTAACGTTTCACGGACGATTTCTCCCGCTACGGGAATGTCTATTTGATGAGACAAAAGTCCGAAGCTCTTGAAATGTTGAAGAGTATAAAGCATTAGTGGAGAAGCAAACTGGCAAGTTCATTAAAGCCATTCGGTCAGATCGAGGCGGTGAATATATGAGCCTTGAGTTTGATGTATTTCTTAGAGAAAATGGCATCATCATACAATATTCCCCGCCAGGCACGCCGCAATTGAATGTCGTGGCCGAACGGAGAAACCGAACGCTTTTACATATGGTTCGGTCGATGATGAGTTACACAGATCTCCCCATTTCGTTGTGGGGATATGCCTTAGAAACACCGGCCTATATCCTTAACACGATACCTACCCGCTCTGCCGACAAGATTCCTTACGAGGCTTGGAATAATCGTAAGGCGAGTCTGAATCACATCAGGGTCTGAGGTTGCCCCTCCTTTGTGAAAAAGTTGATGGCAGACAAGCTTGAATCAAGATCATTGATGGCAAGATTCGTCGGATATCCCGAGGACTCAAAGGGGTATTGCTTCTTCGTCCTAGATGAACACACGGTGTTCGTCGCTCGCGCTACTTTCTTGGAGGAAGAATTCGTAGGCGAAGACGGTAAAGGACGAAAAATAACTCTAAGAGAGTTAGAGGACGAATCGACTCCTATTCCAGAGTCGTTGGACGACGTTCCAGAAAACCCGACTCAGCCGCAATTACGTAGGTCAAGTAGGATATCTTATATACCTGAGAGATATGGTATGGTACACGTCGAGCATGGGGATGTTGCGACTGAGGGATGCGTCGGGGACGATCCCGTCACCTACGACCAGGCAATTGCTGGTACAGACTCCCTCAAGTGGCTTGAGGGTATGCAGGCCGAAATGGACTTGATGCACACAAGCGAGGTTTGGACTCTTGTAGACCTGCCTAATGGTTTTAGACCAATTGGCAATAAATGGATCTACAAGAAAAAGATTGGATCTGATGGACAGGTGGAGACGTACAAAGCTAGGCTTGTAGCGAAAGGGTATTGTGAGAAAGAGGGAATTGACTATGAGGAAACCTTTTCACCTGTCGCAATGATAAAGTCCATTCAAATCACGCTTGGGATAGCAGCACACTACGACTATGAGATCTGGCAGATGGACATAAAGGCCGCTTTCCTGAATGGATTCCTCCATGAGGAAATCTATATGGAGCAGCCCAAGGGTTTTACGTCAGAAGCAGATGCTCAAAAAGTGTGCAAACTGAATCGGTCCATTTATGGGCTGAAACAGGCTTCAAGGAGTTGGAATCTTCGGTTCGATGAAGTACTTAAGAACTACGGATTCATAAAGAATGAAGATGAGCCCTGTGTTTACAGAAAGGCCAGTGGGAGTAAGGTGTCGCTTCTAGTATTGTACGTAGATGATATCCTTTTGATAGGAAACGACATTGGGATGCTCTCAGAGATTAAACCTTGGCTTTCAAACGATTTCTCTATGAAAGACCTCGGAGAAGCGACCTATATTCTAGGAATTCGCCTATTTAGAGATAGGGCGAAAAGGTCAATAGGCTTGTCTCAGGCCCTTTACTTAGATAAAGTCCTTAAAGGTTTAAAATGGACGAGTCTAAGGAAGGGTTCCTACCTATGAGGCATGGGATTCATCTCTAAAGGCTATGTCTCCTCAGAATGAGGTACAAAGACAATAGATGAGTGGAGTCCCTATGCTTCAGCTGTGGGTAGCCTGATGTACGCGATGCTTTGCACACGACCAGACATAGCGTACGATGTGGGCGTATTGAGTAGGTTTCAGGCTAATCCTGGTAAGGAACATTGGGCGGCAATAAAGACAGTTCTGAAGTACCTTAGTCGGACAAAGGACTTGATACTGATTTATGGCCCAGGAGGATTGGAAGTAGATGGATATACAGATTCGGACTTCCAATCAGATGTGGATGACCGAAAGTCTACTTCGAGTTTTGTCTTTACGCTGAATGGTGGGGCAGTGTCTTGGAAAAGTTCCAAGCAAAGCACAACTGTAATTTCCACCACTGAGGCAGAGTATATCGCAGCTTCAGAAGCTACCAAGGAGGGTGTTTGGATACGCAGGTCTTGGAGGAACTACAGGTCGTACCTAGCATCGTGGATCGCCCACAGCCTTTGTGGTGCGACAACAGTGGGGCTATTGCACAAGTTAAGAAACCACGTGCTCACAAAATCCAAACACATAGAGAGAAAATACCACGTGCTGCGTGGGTTTGTTGAAAATGTCTCAATAGCCATGCAGAAAATTGCCTCTGTAGAGAATGCAGCGGACCCGTTCACGAAGCCACTACCACAGGCAGTGCTCGATCGACACCTCGATAGAATGGGTTTAAGATATGATAACACGTGGCATTAGTGCAAGTGGGAGATTGTTGAGGTATACGCCCTAGATGCCGTACGAGGACTGGGAGTACGAGGGCAATTTTCTAATGTGTAGTGTTTAGTGATGTAATTTGATTACTTCTATTAATGGAATAACTTTATTTATCATTAATTAATTATTGGTGAATAAATTAAAAGGCAAATTATTAATTAGTCTAAAGATTTCACCTTGCAGTCTGGGTGGATAAGACAAATTAATAAAACCCAAATATTGGCAGTTCGGTTACTGATTCTGTGGGGACAGAGAGGGGCACCAGTAAGCTGAGATACTGCAATATTAAAATAGTCCACAAGTCTAAGTCTCTATAGGGTGACTGGAATGACACGTACGACTTGTTTGTCGATGGGTCCAATATGGTTGTGCCAACCGTTCACTTGGGAAGTGGGAGCCCATGACAATGATACAAGGTGAATCAGGGGATTATCTGTATTTGGACACTGACTCGCAATCGAATGATCACACGCTTGGAATGTCCTTGATTGAACGATTGATTGTAATAGTATGCGTGAACCTTAGACCGAAATGGTTAACTTGGGGTTGATCTTGAGGTCTTGACTTGTCACTAGTTTGCTAGGCCCGTCTTGCCGGTGGCATGGGTCAGCGGCGATATACGGTCTTGACTTTTCGATGTGATTGTTGAACCGCGGAGCGGGATTTACGGCATCGATTAAATTCGAGGTTAACGTCCTATGGCAAGTTTAATGTGCGGGAATTTACCCAATTCTCTTGCCAGAGCATATAACTGACTCATGATAGTCGTGGAGTGCAGTTTCAGAACTTTCACCGACATAAACGACATAGAGTCGAGTTTTGTAAGTTTGACTATGCGTGACTTTCACTCGACCGGACAAACGTAAAGGGTTTATACGTATGACGAAAATCTACAGTCGGTTCGTGGATTATGATTAGATCAAATTCGTACTCAACTTGGGATCTGTTCGGTACCACGGGACCGCCTAGGTGAATACCGAACTCCTAGATACCTCCTGGGCCGGTTGAGACGAACCAACAGAGTCGGACTTAAAAAGGGCAACCGATACAACGTTGTCATCAGAGAGAGAGACAAGGCTAGGTCCTAGATTGTGACATTAGGGTTGGGGCCTTGGCCAAAGCCTTGACGGCCGAAAATACTAAGTTTGACTAGTGAGGGGTAAAATGGTCTTTTCACCCACGATATATTTTTGAAATAAAATATTTGATATTAAATATTTAGTATATGATTTAAGTTAGATTTAGATCTTTATTATTTTCTTAGAGAAATATTAAATATTAGATAATATATATCAGATATATATATATAAGTTTCGAATTTTTATTAGATAAAACTTCGAAAATTATTAAATATATTTATATTGGATATTATATAATTAAAATATACTAAATATGGTATTTTAATTAATTAAGGTATTAGATATTTAATTAATTAAATGTAAAGTTTGAATTTTGAATTCATTACTTGGTAAAACGAAGACTTGGTAAAAGGGGAGGTTTGAGGATTTTTATCCACCCACCTTAACCTATTTTTGGCTAATCTTAAGAGGTATAAAGGAGGATTTTCGAGATCCTAAAGTTGGTGGAAGCTAAATTTTCGAAATACAAGCAAAAGAGAGTAAAACCTAAGAGTTTTCTCCTCTCACCACTTTCTCTCTCGCACTCTCTCTCTCGGGGGCAGCAAGCACTTCGTTCTTGGCCTAGCCGCACATGCAAGAACAGCTGCGATGTTAGTAAGGTGCCGGCGTAACGATCTTGCGCAAAGAAGGCGTCCGGTTCGTGTGCTTTTGGCGTAGGAGAGGGGCACTACGCCTCGGGGATTCGAAGGATTCGAAGCTAGCCATCATTAAGAGATTTCAACAAGGTATCATGGCTGATCTCTTATCTCATTATGTCAATACGTTCTCGTGTTTGTAGCTGAGCGATCTTGGATAGGCGGGAAACCCCGTAAGATTTTAAAATTCTGTCGTTCTAGGAACGTGGGTCCAGGGACCCTCGGGGATTCCCAACACATATGTCAGTAGAACAGACTGAATCTGGGTGACACATTCGTGCGCTCACCCAATAAAGAAGACATATCTGACTGACCAACGAATTGAAAGAGGAACTTCTCCAACACTTACAAGCAACCAATCCCTACGAACGACGCAGAGGGTGAGGAGAGTGGTACAATGGAATCTGTTGCAAATTCTTGCCGAAATAAAAATTATTTACCTAATCGAAAATTGACAGGCCAATTGCCTTATCTTTGAGTATCTGTTCATTTTTTTGTTCTAGCTAGCTTCCAATCGTGTTTTGATAATTATGTTGTATATTTATTAACTTCCCCTAACAAGGAAACCACTACTATGAAATATTGTAGAATTCTCAATCAAATGAAGTTGAGGGGTCAAGGGAACGGCTGCGAGGATAAATGTTATGAGAAAAAAAATCAGTAGAACTCCGTTTCAACAGAATATTTTCTGAGGTCTGTGAACACGGTCCTTACATTATGCCATTTTATGATGCTTCCGGCTAATTATTTTTCATACTTATTTCCTGGTGGTTACATAAAAAATTTTGTATATGAATTTTTATTCACAACAAACATTTCAAGATTGGTAAAGAAGTTGGAGATATATACGACTATGTTGCGTCTTGCAATCCTCTTAAGTGTGTCTCTTAAGTTTTCACATTGATGAAGTTCCAACTAATATCAATGTACGTGTATATATTTTTATATTATCTCAAGATTTTGTTGTTGCCAGCTGTAATTCGCAAAAGCGAAATGATGCTTAATCATTCCTCTTGATGTGCACCACTTGAATATTGTGATGAACTGCGTTTGTCAAATGCGTAAAGTAATTTATCGATTTTCTATTTTAGTCATATTGCTTATCGCCAGAAAAGAGTCTTCACTCGCATCAGCAGACGAGTTCCCAGCTCATAAATCTTTGATGACTGAGTTCCACTGCACATGCGGAGAAGTAGATGGAGTCAACGAACATAACATGGACAGGAATCGATTTCTAAATTGGTTCAGTTAGAGCCCGAGTTCGTGGACCCCGTCTTCTTCCCGCATGTGCAAGGAAGTGTGGATGCAGTTTCTACTGTGACAAGATGCGAGTGAAAGATCACCTTCTGTGACTCCATATATGATACAACTTCATTTTCTACCTTTGCAATTGCTGATTTGGGATGCGACAACCCCTGTTCCTAACGGCTGTTGTGGCCGAGTTCAAGCCATTTTGTGAGACCTTCTAAATATTCGATGAAATGCGTAGCTCAATTATAATCCTTAATGTGCGCCATTTCTATTTGTGAAAAAACAATTGAGCAAAATCACTTATGGGTTGTGTATTTGTAGGCATCCTTTGCAAGCTTAAGGCATTCTACTGCACAGCCCCTGAAAGGTGTCTACTATCAACGGAGGAGTTTTGAGATACGCCCAAGCCAAATAAGTTCAGTTAGAAAATGAGTTCGTGGAGACCGCTTACTTCCACGCTGTGCAAGTGCGAACTCTACTGTGACAACATGAATGGAAAGGGAGTCCCGCTAGCTAAATATATTTCACAGACTTGGGTATTTTCATGTTTACAATTGTTTACTTAGTCTTTTAGGTGAAGTATATGAGGTCTTAAGATGACGTACTTTAAGTGACAAGTTGACAATGGAAGATGGGTTTTTCTGACTACAAATCTTATCGAAATTCCTTTCGTTGTTCACTGAAAAAAATCTTTCGCTCGCACCAGCGGACGAGTTTTCAGCTCATTAGTCTATTAGGACTTAATATTGTTGCACATGCAGAGAAGTAGATGGAGTCACCGAACCTAACTTGAAAAGGAATCAATTCCTATGTCAGTTCAGTTATAATGCAAACTCGTGGACACCGTCTACTTCCGCCTGGACAAGGAACCATAAATGCTGCCCACTACCCTTTTCCCAACAAGATAAGCGCACGCAGATGTTATTGCATGGAAGGAAGTCGAAAGGTCTGTCGAGGAGTTGACCGACGAGCTCATCACAGCGAATCAATCCCTGGAATCTGCTCACTAATCTCACACGGAGGCCAAGAAAATCTCACATGGAGACCAGTAGGCAAATGGACTGCTCAGAAATTCGAAAACTGAGTTACCTGCTTATATGCTGAACAAGAAAGGAGCTGGTGCTAAGATTGAGAATAAACAGACTGATGGCGCTATAGAAACGGCCATTGATATGGCTAAGAAAGAAGCGGAACAACTGAAGCTGAGGATCGGAAGTCGCTCAATAAGTTTGTAAAATATGTCTACATCTTGCTTGGTAGTTTTCAGTACTGCAAATAAAATGTTTCTGATATCTCAACAATACAGTTTTAAGTCATCTTGGTCTTCATTAGTAGCGTATACTATGTTCGTTATATGAATCTAAAACATAGTCTAATAGCAGGCGAATTCCTTCCCCTTAACCTAGAGCACTCTCTTCTTATTTATGAAATGTCATAGAATTTCTTTCACTTTCATGAGTGATTTTCTATCGAACGGATTCCATATGCGTTGTTCGCCGCATTTGTCCGCTTAATGGGAAGTTCACAATCTTTGGAACTGCGTAAAGTTTAGGTCTTTGCGGTTGGGTTTATTGATTAGCGGTCTTCCTCATTGATTCCTTATGCTAATGAGTTATCATTATGATGGATGCACCCAACTGTTTATTTGTTCGCGCTATGTACTCAATACCTTTAATTGCTGTCATGTATTTTAAACAATGTCAATATAAATTTTACGTGTAGCAAAAAAAAAAAAAGAGTGTATTGTGTACACCACCAAAGTTCATATGATCGTCTTCGGCAGTGCAAAGTAAATGAAGTCTTCCTAGTAGTGGTCAATAGTGTAAATAAAATATATGATGAGAAATCACACGACTGCTTCAATAGCAGTCGTGTAAAAAAAGACAATGCAATATTATTTGATATTTTTACGCATATAAAAAAATGATTTGACATTCTTTCCAATACACAACTGAAAAGTTATGGCCCAGATCAAGTAAAATTAATTTTTAGTATAGCTTGGATAATTTGTAATGTATAATTATGTTCTATATTATCACATGAACACAAAAATATATTTCACATTCTTGACAATGTCTTCCTTTTCATTAACACGTCATCAATAAACAACCCGTGCATCGCACGGGTCTAAACCTAGTACTCATAAAAACTACACAAGTTTTGTAATTTGATGCTCAAAATAACACTATTTACGTAATTCTCTCAAGAACAAAGACCCACAAGAGGAAAGATTTGCAATGAAGAAAGATTCGCACAAACACCGTAGACAAATGAAGAAAAAAAGAGCTCCGCGCAACGAAGAAAATGAACACCCCAATAAAGGCATCTAAAGCTGAGAGAGGGGAGAAGAAAGGAGGATCAACGTGCAAGGATTGGAGGTGACGAAGCCATATACACGTACAACGCGGCAGGGCTGATCGGCGACGGAAGCACGGGGCTGAGCTTTGGGCTGTGAGCGGGTGTGTGTGAGCAACAACTACGAGCCGGGTGCACGGGGACTAACGAAGGGCTGATCTGAGCTGGGATCACGGGTCGGGACTGCAGCTGAGATTGACAAACGGACGTAGCGAGCTAACTCGTGGGCAGCTGCAGTTGTGACGGGCTGCGGGCGTAGGAGGAGTAGCGAGTGGGTAGTGCAAAGGACTCGTAAGAAAAGGAGAAGTGGCTAAATCATGTTTTTCTCTTTATTATTTCCGCTCTTCGTTGTGTTAATATTTCATATGAGTGGCTATATCCCGTAGTATTTGAGGTTAGATGAACCCTAGCAAGATCGTACGTTTGTTGAACATATTATTTATTTGCTTTTTATTATGACTCGGTTACGACTTATGCTATTGTTTTGACTATGTCAATGTGGTCGAAATAATTGTTGGGAAATTGAACGCTACGCTCGAGAGAGGGGCGACGATTAGACCACTCGTAAACGAGCGGAATAAACTCATTGCTAGAGATAGGTTGAACTACCCCGCCGGTTAGAGTCAAATTTAATAAGGATTCATCGTTATTTATTGCGGTCTGCGATTATGTAAGTTAGGGAAGCTTGCCCAGCTATTTAAGACGTAGATTAGTTGTTACGAGTCGAAGCGAGTAAGTGCAGTTTCACCCAATCGTAGAAACCCGTATACATACCATAGGAATCCTCACGGTCTAATAATTAGCTAAAATATATAGCTTGTTTGACGTTCGATCGAGCTAGGGGGATTCAAAATCTCAAATACGTTTTCTTTTAAAAAAGTCATCGCATTTATTATTTTTATCAGCTTTTACTCAAGTGTTTATTTTATTTTGTATTTTCCAAAAACATCAAATTTTCTACTAGGATATTTAAACGACGGTTTTCTAAAGTACATATTCCTTTGGGTTCGATACTCGAATACTTGCCATTTCTATACTATTTTCGATTGGTACACTTGCCTGTTGAGCGTAGGATAGTTGTCGGTATTCGTTTTATTTTTATTACTCTATCCGCTCAATCATTGCTCCTGGTGAGAAATTTCTTTGATCGGGACTCCTGAGCCGATCTCAGTTTCCTTAGCCTGGACAGGAATTTTCTCGTCAGTTAGTGTGGCTTGAACTGGTATCTCTACCTCGAGTGTTGTTGCCTCAACCGGTCTGGACTCTCCGGTTCATCGGCATGGACCGAAATTTCTGCCTTGATCTCTTTTGCCCCGGTCGCAACTGGTACTTTAGCCATAGGCTGAAATCTCTCTAAGTGTTGGACTCGGTGGAGCTGTTGTCGCCATGGCCTCAGGAACTGGTGTTGAGGTAGAGACTGGTACGGACTGGTGTGGCTGCTCAAATTTGTTGGATCGGTATTCCACCGATGGGTTGAGCTGATGTCGTGACCGGTCCCATTTGTGTGAGTCATTGAATGCAGTTGAAAACTGTGCTCCATGCTTAACTTTTTGTGCTCCAGTTTGGCTAGCACTTCCAAGTCTTGATATGCGCTTCGTGTCATTGGCTGAAAGTGTTGCCTTCGCTTATTAATGTAGGCTTGCATTTTGAGCCGTGAAAGTCTTGATATGCGCTTCGTGTCATTGGCTGAAAGTCTTGATATGCGCTTCATTCATTTTGAGCCGTGAAGTGGCTCTCCTTGAGGTCTGACTGGAATCGGGCGCAGAGACCGACACTGTACATGATGTCCGGTCTGCTGACAGTATGAGACCCCGGTATTTGGTCACGTCGATTGCTATCCCCCCTTCGTCATTCTCAAGCTTAACTGAGGCACTCATTGGTGTGGATGCTTCTGAGCAGTTGTCCATATGGAACCTCTTTAGCATCTCTCTTGTGTACTTCGCCTGGTTGATGAAGGTTTCGGTTTTGCAGCTGCTTTACTTGAAGTCCTAGAAAGAACGTCAATTCGCCCATCATACCCATCTCGAGGAGGTCTTGCATCAGCTTGGGAAACCACTTGCACATCTTCGAGGACCCAAAGATGATATCATCGACATAGACTTGCATGATGAGCAGGTCTTGCCCCTTAGTGCACCGAAAAAGTGTGTCTACAATTTCCATAGAGAACTCATTGTGTGTTAGGAATTTAGATATAGTCTCGTACCAGGCTCGTGGTGCCTGTTTCAGTCGGTACACGTGATCTGGGGACTCATGGTTTGTCAAACCGGGATTGAGCCACATACACTTCTTTAGAGATGCATCCATTTAAGAAAGCACTCTTGACATCTATCTGATAGACTTTGAAGTCTTTGAAGGCAACGTAGGCTAGAAAGATTCTGATGGACTTCAACTGGGCTACCGGTGCGACAGTTTCATCGTAGTCTATTTCTTCTTCTTGCTGGTATCCCTGTGCGACTAATCTGGCCTTGTTCCTCACGACTTCTCCTTCCTCACAGCTTGTTCTTGAACACCCACTTAGTTCTAATCACCATCTGAGTAGGTCTTGGAACGAGTACCCAAACATCAATTCTCAAACCATCTTGAGAGATGAAGGCGTGGGTGAAGAAATTTGAGTTGGACTACCGTCTGGTCTTCATTGGTGCGCTGGGGACTCCTGTGATGAGTCTCTTTCGATGATTCAGCTTGGTCTGGTTTCACTTGACGGATTCCCCCTCAGTTTGATCTTCCTCTTGAGGATTGACTGGTTCCACTATTTCTGTTTGATCTTCTAGTAATGGTCCAGTCTGAGGCTCAGCACCAGTCTCAGGTTGTTCATGCTGGACTGGCATTTCTTCTGGAATCTTGTCATTTGAGTCTCCGATTTTGGTAGCCTCATCAGATTGACTTGACTCCTTGAGCGCGTATAAGATTCATCATCTTCACTGGAGTTGTCTAGATTTTGAACCTCCTGTTGGTTGCTTAGCCGGTTGATGTTCCATGGGTTGTTATTCTAAGATTGAGATTCTTCGAACACCACCTGCGGAGATTCTTCTATGCTCAGCTTTTGTATTTGAAAACTCGATACGCCTTGCTGGTTGATGAATAGCCCATGAAGAAACCTTTGTAAGCCCGGTTGTTGAAAGTGGCTAGATGGCTCTTCCCATTATCATGGACGTAACATCGGTTTCCAAAGGTTTTGAACCAATGAAAGGGATGTTACCAATCCAGATTTCATAGGGTGTCTTCCCTTTACTCTTGCATATCATTTACCGCTTCTGTGTATAGAAGGCGATATTGATAGCTTCAGCCAAAACTTCTACGAGATGTCTACGGGGCACCATGGTCCTAGCTGCTTCCTTGAGCGTCCGATTTTACCTCTCAGAGCTCCATTTTTCGGAGGTGTCCTAGCAGTAGACAACTCATGGCGTATGCCATGGTCCTCAAGAGACGTTGTTAGGCTAGAATTGAGGAATTCTGTTCCTCGATCACGCCTAATCCTTTTTATTTTTATGTTCTTTTTCATTTTGGATATTTTAAACAATTTTGTAAGTTCAGTTGGGGTTTATCATTAGTTTTTAGAAGGATTATCCAAGTGTACCTAGAGTAATCATCTAGGACAACTAGTGTGTACCCAGTCCCCTAAACTTGTTACCGAAACCGGACGAAAAAGGTCCATATGCAATAGATCGAGACGTTGATCTGTCAATATATTTCCTATACTCTTAAAGGTTTATCTAATCTGTTTACCTAGCTGACACGCTGGACAGATTTTATCTTTAACATTTACAGATTTTGATAAAACTCTAACTAAGTTATTTCTATTTAAAAATTGATATTGTTTTAAAGTGTAAATGGTTTAGTCTTTTATGCCATAGCCAACTATTGGACTCACCGACAACCAATGTTGGAATCTGAGCAGTCTGCTCACTCCAATTGATTGTGTAGGTGCCATCGGTTCTTTGTCCAGTCAGTACGATTTTCCCACCTTTGTTTTAACAAAGCATTTTTCCTTTAAGACCGACTTCGTATCCGGTATCAGTTAGTTGACTGACACTAATGAGATTATAGCGTAGGTTTTTAACTAAGTAAACATTTCTAAAAGCCAGATTGACATAGGTAATCTTACCCTTACCTATAGTCTCACCTTTCTCGTTATCTCGGTGATGGTCATCTTAGCACATGGTTCTATGTCCATGAGAAGCCTTCGATCTCTGATTATGTGCCGATAGCAGCCGGTGTCTAAAAACCAGCTTGACCGGTTGAGTCCCTGCAAATATTACTGCAAGAGCAAAATGATTCTTTGGTACCAGTTTATTTTGGGTCTGGTCAGGCATTAAATTTTGGGAACCTAGACTTGTATAATCCTGACAAATCGTTCGGTATTCAGGTCAATGAGATATTTAAATTTCTTATTTTTATTGTTATTATTTTTGTATGACATGTATCATGGGTTACTATTTCTTAGGGGCTCCAGTCTTGATTTATTATTATTGTATGGCCAGTATCTGTGATTCTTGTTTTTCAGAGGTTTCGGTCTACGGTACCTTTTATTTTAGTGAAAAGGATTCCCCCTTACTTGTTGGGCTATTTCTCTTCTCTGAGGGACGAAAGAGTTATTATTATTTATGTTAGTATTCCGCCTTACCGGTTGCGGTATAACTCTTCTCTGAGGGACAAGGGATTTATTATTATTAATTTTATTTTGTTTATATCCCTGTCCACTTCTTCCAGAGTTGTTTTCTAGATGGACAAAACTTAGAGTATAATCTGAGGGTCGAACGAACTTTATTACCTTTTCTGAAGCAAGAGGTTGATATGATGTTGAGGCCTCCTCGGTGTTCATCTGCTCTCTGTAGCCAAGACCGGTCTGGTCATTGGTGTCCTTCAGTATACCCTGAAGGCAGTCGAGAGTCCTTGACGGTCCATGACTGGACTATGGCAGATAATTTCTGGTTTTCTGAGGCCTTCTATTTGGTTGCCTCATTTAACCTGTTATTTTCTTCCTCTAGTTGAGTGATTTTCTCAACTAGGGGTCCGTTATCCTCCTGTACCAACTTCTTACCTTTCTCAGCTTCTCTGAGCTTGACATAGAATTTTTAGTACTCATCTGTCATATCTTGAAGAGCTTCCATTAGCTCTTCGTAGCTGAACTCAGGAGTTGACTGATCAACTTCCTTGGGTAGATGTCCTGCCATTAGGCACACGAGCTATTCCTCGCTTTCTTCCTCTGAACTTGACTCCTCCGAGTCGATTTCGTCCCATTTGCGGTTGCTTTTTCCATCCATTAGTGCCCTGGACTTCTTCTTTCCTTTGAACTTATGCCTCCTTCCCTTTATCTTTTTCCTTCTTGTTTTTGGTGCAGTCGGCAATGAAATGTCCTTTCTTGCCACAACTAAATCAAGCATTAGGATCTTCGTCCTTATATGTATGCTTACCTCGTGGCCCTTTGTTCGGAGTTCTTTTCATGAACTTCTCGAACTTCTTGATGAAGAGGGCCATCGCCTCTTCACTCATCTCCTCAGCGTTCTTTGAGGAGGTTTCAGCTGCTGCTAGGGCCTTGATCGGTTGGACCGGTATTGTTTCCTACATCTTGTCTAGAATGCAAATTTGTAGGCCTCTAGATCTGCAAAAAGATCACGCAGCATTAGTTTGTTTATGTCCGTAGACTCTTTCATGGCCATAGTTTTTACATCCCATTATCTGGGAAGTGCCTTCATGACTTTAGTGGCCATGTCACGATTCTCGAGCTATCTGCCTAATGTCAAGAGGTCATTGATGATGAAGCAGAACCGTTCCTCTAAGTCTGCCATGGTCGCCCCTAACTTCATCTTGATTGCATCGTATTTCTGGATGGCAACTTCAAGCATGTTCTCTAGTGTTTGTTCGTTGCCTTCACATATTTGGCAGAGTTTGGCCCATACCTTCTTTGCGGTTGAGCACATCATAACCTGCCTAAAATTTTCCATGTCCAAGGTTTTGAACAGGGTGTCCTTGGCAATGTTGTCGAGATTTTCCTTTCTCCTCTCTCACCTTTCTTTTTGGACTTCTTGAGACTCTGTGGGATGCACCGAATGTCGTGGATTTACCTTCATGAACACGAGCGGTCCCGTGGTTATGACGTCCATTATCTCATCGTCTTGTGCGCAGAGATGGGTCATCATCCTAATTCCATTCAAGGAAGTTTTCCCTGCTAAACGAGGGAAGTTTATTTGAGGAAGATATTACTAGTGTAATGTTGAATATCACAACCTGCTCTGATACCACTTGTTAGGATCGGTTTACGTGTTTAGAGGGGTGTGAATAAACTTGTTAGATTTTAGGTTCCGAACTGGTTATGGTTAGATAACGAGGCTTGATATAAGTCTATGCGACTTGTGAAGAAATCGGTCGGTCATGAACCAAGACTGGATGTGAGATGTTACGTGTGTGTGATTGCAAAAGAAACAAAATTTGTTTCTGGAAGTTCAGAGCCAATTCTCCTACGTCTCCCCTTCTTCCCGCAAGGAAGGTATCATGAAAAGCCTCAGCTTACAAACTTTGTTGTACAACCTCCTTAGCTAGACCGACTCCATACAACCCTCATCGCTGTATTATGCTAACTAAACTCCTAGACCACACCTAAACAGCTTTTTACAGACCATCTCTTTCAGGCTTTTTATAGTCCCTTGAGAAAATCACTCACTAACCGATCCGGTCTAGTGCAGTGATGACAACACCTAATTCTCTTTGTTGCCTTGAAAGCTTTGAGCTTGATCTCTTGTCTTAAAATTTCAGCAAAATGCCGTTTCATCTTGCTTCCCCTCTATATATAGCTGGGTTTGAAGTTGAAGGCCGTCGTGAGATAGCTCTTGTGTACCAGACAGAGCGTTTATTGACGTTACCCAAAATGGGCATGTGCGGCCTTCAGTAGTTTGCGTTGTGCGTCTACTTTATTCCTTATTAAGCTTGGCTTGACTTAAATTGACTCTAGCTGGCAGTCTTGTATTAAATGTTCGTCAGAAGTCTTCAACTTGTTGCGCCTTCAATATATTTGAATCTGTCCAGCGTGGCACTTTCGGTATCACGCAGTCCGATCTTCAATGTACTTTCGATAGCAGTCTTGATCTGGTTTCTGATTGCGTTGATGATCTACTGATTGGTATTCAGTTTCACATGTCTAACTAGTATACTTATTAAGTTAAGTTGAATTACCAAAACTATTAATCTGAATATTTAAATTCACGATTTCAAGCATTTTCTTCAAAATCTCTTCTGAATGTTTTATCTTCTCTTCCTGAAGATAAGTTTATATAGCTCTCCACAGATCAGTTGTGATAATGCTATGAAAATATTATAATAATAATTACATAGCTTTATGAAGCTCAAAGTGCACCGAAGTAAGAAGAGTTAGGAACATCTTATCCACCATCGAAAACTAGGATAATTGTGGACGACTCTCCACCAAAGATGGCCCACGCCGCGTTTACTTCCAATGTTCAATGGTACAGATCCCCATGGTTGTTTAGCACAAGTTGATCAGTACTATTTCTTCAATCATATCCCAGCATATAAATGGTCTCATGTTTCATTATTTTTATAGAGGCGCGAAGCCTTGGATTCACTGGCTTATGAAGACTCAACACAATATTACGTTGGATGTTTCACACGGAAGTTCATCAACACTTCGACAACCAACATATGGGTCGGTTGGTGCATCTCGCTAGTGTTGAACGAACTGGTCCCATTGAGGATTACCTTATCAAATTCATATGCATGGTATATTATGAGATTCCAATCTATCAAAACTCAGATTTCCTCTTGATCGGCATGCACACAACATTTATAGATGAAGTTTGAGTGTTAAGCCCCTATTAGGTCAAAAATGCTCTCGTGGCTGTTGCATTGAGTGAAATGCTAAAACAACATTATAGAGATGTTGAGAATTGCCATCCTAAACATCACACGATGAATGTTAGAGAGGATTGAAAATATGCATGGATGGTAATAGCTTGAAGAACTTTGTTACAACTACTAAAATAAGCTAAGTCATGAAGATGAGCATCAGTCGTTCGACCGAGGTTCAAATAAAATCTTAGCTTGTTGTATAATTCGAATAGCACGTCGTCCATGATCTCAGAATTGAAGATTTGAATGCACACCATTTCATAAATTGTGAGACTTGCGCTGTCAACTTGTTAAGCAAGCACTACAAATCTGTCAAACCACAAACAAAAATTTCACATAAATATCATAATTTTGAGTTCAGGTAGGTATCTTTGAGAGCCCGTAACTTGCGTTGTATGAGAATTAGCTACCGCTAGAAGTAGGTTAGTACGTTATTGTAATCCATTATGTTGGTTTTGAATAAGCGCTCTGCCTGGTCTGGAGTTGGCTAAAAGTTTAGGATGAACCACTTAAATCCTATTTTTTTGTTTGTGTTATTAAATGTGTTTTTCGATTCGTATTCGATAAAGATCGTGTCTCTTTATCTATTCACTATATTTTAGTCAATCAAGTACCTAAAGATGCAAATTTCCCAACAATCAGTGCGACGAGGCATTGGATTATGGGTGACATGAAGATGGCTGCGAATAGGTTAAAGATAGAGATCTTCAGTGGGAAAAATGATATTGGCTTGTGGAAGTTAAAGATGATGGCACCACTTACGGAGAAGGATCTTGAGGAGGGGTTGAAGTCTAAGGCTGAGATGGAACCGAAGGATATGACTGTCTATTTGAAGAAAAAGATCGAGGAAAAAGCGTATAAGTCGATTATAATAAGCCTATCCAATCCGACAATCTCTCACTAAACTACTTAAAACTTCTTGAGTTCTTCGGGAGGTGGCCAAGGAAACTTATGCTGAGGAGATTTGGAAGAAGTTCGATACTATCTGCATGACGAAGTCCCTAGCCAAGAGGTAGTATAATGTTAGCGCTTTACACATTCAAGCTACAAGAAGAACGATCGCCGGAAGAGAAGTTCGATCAATTCTCAAAGTTGATCATGGATCTTGGAATGCGGGAGAGAAGATGAAGGACGAGGATCAAGGCTTGCTTTACGAGCCTTACCAAAGAGTCATGATTACTTTAAGGAAGCATTTATGGTCGCAAAACACGTAGGCTCGATAATGTTCTATCTGTTTTAAGCTCAATGCCATTGAACACGAAGCATGAAGAACGTCGAGAATCTGCCGAGTTATTCTTTGCAAAGCAAAAGGCGAGTTATGGTCCAAAAAATGAAAGGGAAAGGGGTTTGCACGACAAAACCCATGAAATGATATTACTAACAAAATAGGGGCACATTCGCAGATTTACCCCAGAAGCGCGTGATCATTTTGAATAAAAATAAAAAGGTGTAGTAGTAGATTTTTGCGTTGGATGGTATGAACTTTTTGAGATCTTGAATGTTTCTAGGCAAGAATCAAACAAGGAGTGGATCATTGACACATGCTTCAACTTCCACGTCACGTTCAATAAGGACTGGATGTAAGAATACAAAGAACAAGCGAATGAACGATCAAACTACGAAATGGCCAACCTTGTAGGAATTTTTGGGAAAATAAATTCTCGAGATATAAACCATAAGAATTTAGCTATGTGCTTTGCAATGACCTTCATTTTCTAGATAAGATTAGTGGCGGATTTTCGTAACGTAAGTCGCGAAGACCAGTCTAACAAAAACAGGTCCTCGATTATTAACTCCTATGATCCTAGACTTCAATCCTTAGTTAATCGATTAGAATTCTATGAAATCTAAGCTCGATCGAAAAACTCGTTTGAAACCTCGAGAGAGAATTCGCTTGGAGATTCAACTATTTCTCTCTCTAGAATTTGGATTGGCAGCCCTTCGGATGAAATCAATAATTTTCTGTATTAAGCTCAAACATGGTATTTATACCAAACAAACTTTGTATAAATAACAAGCTAGTCCTAATCTAAGGATAAATATAATCAAAGCCCCTTTACAAGGACAGCTAATGTAATCAAAGCACGACTAAAACATATATTCTACGTTCTACCCCTTGTGCTTGATTGCTTTTCCCCGCTATCTGTCTTCGTCGGGCATAGTATGACTTGCGCAAGCCCAGCGCATGCTCGTAGTTTCGCAGAGTGTCTCTCAGCTCCAAACGCTCCTTGATGGCTTCAAGTAGTTCCATCAGACGCGGATGTTCTCTCACGAACCTATGAAGCTTCAGCATGGTCTCTCGGTTGATTTCTTCCAAGCTCTTCTCTATATTCTTCTTGATGACCTTGAGCGTCCCGTCAGGGAATTTGTGTATCTCAGTCTTCATCATCAACCTATTCTTGTTGGCAATTGGATTGCGGTAGGTGATTCCAAGACTGAGCTTATGTGCACGTGATTGTTTGGAAGCCATTCGATCTCAGGTCCTTTGTTAAGCAGAGCAGTCATGTTGACCTTCTTCATATTGCTCCTCAGAGCCATCTGAAGGTCATGTGCAGCATTGGTACTTGACCTGGCACATCATGAACCGGTAGAGTCCATCGACTCCTTCATTCTTTATAAAGCCTTGATGACCCTGTACTTCTCTACGTACAGCTGGTAGAGACGATACACCTCCTTGGTAGGGAGGTAAGGTAGATCGCTCTCGCTTAGCTCTTCTCGAGTTCTGGCTATCCATTCTATGACATAGAATGGAGTTGGTAGATTGCCTTTCGTACAGTAGGCACTTAGCAGCTGACAAATTGGAGATAGATCCTTGAAGTGACTCTTCAATTGTTCTTTTGGAATCCCCAGCCTCATATCAAGTCCAAGTTGGGTTAGCATCCAAAGATAAGTCATCCTCTTCTTCTTCCCAGTGAGAGATGCCTCTAAGCTCGAACTCGTTTATCTACTTGACTTTGTCCGGTGACATCCATATGTGCTGACGAACTTCTTATAGGAATGGAATTTCAATCCTAATCTTTTCCACGGCGTATCGACTCGAACGGTCCCTAGAGTTAGGCTCGGAGTGTCATCCGCTCATTGACCAATCAACTCTGGAAGCCTTGGGGAAATTTGCTTGATCGTCCTTATGTTGAAGGTTGGTGGTTTGATTTACGTTAGAGTTTGGGTGGTGCGGTGCATATGTGGTGGTTTTGGTTTGGATTTTTGAGCGGGTTATGGGTCGTGAGGTTTCAGCGGCTCCAGTGCTTGTCTGCTTCGTGCCCGAACCTTGTCCTTGGCCACTCGAAGATGTCCTGGGCCACTTTCCCCTCATGACGATCCTGATCATCAAGGTCGTCATGTCGGTGTCTTGAGCGGGAGGTTTGCCTCGACAGGGTTGAGTAGAAGGCTCAGGATGATCCACCAGATGCCAGTAGAGTGATTCCTCCGGAGACGTCCGGGTGGGAAGGCCTACGAGGCGGGCGAGTAGAATATCAGGGAGTTCGGTGATGGGTATGGTGTATGGGTTGATGAGGTGGATTAGTTTATGAGAGGGTCGTTGGGTGTGGGTTGTGGGGGTGAGGTTTGTTTGTGATGAAGCGCCCTCTGAGACGGGTGCTTTCCCGATGTCACGGCAGGACGTCTCGATGGCTGCTAGCACTCTCTCCATCATTTTGTCTTCAAAGGATTTGATGGCTGCAGAGAGGGCTGCTTGGAACTGCACTTCAGCCACAAATTGGACAGATGCCTATGTTGATGGACCAGGACGACTGATGTCGCCTGTTAACAACCCTTGAGTGATCACCGCCTCAGTGGGTTGGCTCGTGGTCACTTGAGGTTGTGACGGGTCGAGACTTGTACCTCCGATTTGAATCTAGAAGACTCGCATCTAAGGGTATTGTTGCAAGATCTAACTGAACTTGCGTATTAGACCGTTGGAGGTCATGGCCGGTAGTAGGCGGTGTCTGAACCTCGGCCACGATTGACGCAGAGGGGTCGGGCTGCTGCTCACTTTTATGCGATGAAGGATCCTCAGCCCTTGGAGAGGTAACCAGAGTCGGGTCTGATGAAAGCTTGATAGCGCGGAAGGCGGGCTCGACGAGTAGAAGTTGACGTGTGGGCGGCATTCTTATTAATTGAATCTTCTCATCTTACTCAGTGTCCGATGGGGTGGTCGTGTGAGGTGATAGTTCACGATCAACATCCTCCGGGCTTGTTCTGTCACTAGAGGCTCGTTGGGTTGAATCATCGAGATTAGAGCCTCGGTCTCAGGCGTTGTAGCATGTTGAAGTGGGTTGTGCCCCATTTCTGCTTCGGGCTGTGCTTCTTTTAGGATGTCCTCAAGTGATCCTTGAAACACGCATACATGAATGTGTACTTCTACATTGGAGCTCCTGAACTTGAGCTTCAACATCCAACTCGTGGGCACTTCGTCGATCAGCGTGGCATCTGGATCTGGTAGTTGAGCTTCTTGAGTTGGAGGCTCCTGTTCAAGCTTCTGGGCTACTGCATCAATCATCGCAGCCTCAGGACTTGGTTGTTATTGAGGTCTCACATTGAAGTCTATCGGGGACAGTCTAATCTTTGTTTCTGTCAAATGATTTTCCCGACAGTACAAACGGTACACGTCTCCCGTGGGGTCGGCGAGATGGATCAGCTTGAAAGAGATCAACATCGTCGACTGATCTAGCTCCGTGAGCTTGGGGTTGTGGAAGAATTTTAGCCGGGGTGTTGGTAGTTTCCACCTGGAGGCAGCCGAGGAATGTTTTCGTGGATCTCCATGAGTTGGGAAATGATCACGTTGAACCATCGGGCATACGGGACATTCTTCGAGCGCTTGTTCTCCTTTTGTCTGATCTGTTCTGCAAGGTAATTTCGGGAGAACGCAATGCCGTGGAAGATGTGAAGAATGTTACCGTTGCCTTTGTCAAACCCAGCATGCTTTGACGACAGACACTTGTGGATAATTCCAAAAAGTGTCTTCCAAGGATGAGAGATCCCTTTGCTCTGTACTTGCACTAGCTTGACGAGCGGCGGTCGGTATCCCATGTGTAAGAAATCTTGTTCCATCTCCGCATTAGTTGGCAGGGGGTCGTAGTTGTGGCTGAAAGGGAGGTCGAGGATGAGCCCAAAGTCATTCTTGTTCATGCAGATATGCCTCGTCCCGATCACCGTAGTGAAACTGTAAGCTTCTACAACCACGTGACTCTTGATACGTCCCCAGAACTGTTGGAGGTAGACCATTAGCACTGATGCCATCACCGTGAGTGGTTTGCCAAAGGGGATGGCCTTGAAGTATGGAAACCGTTATCTCGTAAATGTCGTCAGATCGAGTTGAAAATTGTGTCCTGTACGCTGAGATACAGGTTATGGTCGTAGATGTGGTCATATGCTGGATAGTTAGCCATCTAAAATAAAATTAGAGAAACAAGACATTAGTTCAAAAATTTAGATTGAGTCGAAATTTCATTTTATCAAAATATAATAGTCTGTCATTTCATAGCACATTTGATACATTTAAAATTGAAATATGTATGTTGCACATAGGTTAAAGACATGATGAAAGTTCGACATTCACACATAAGGCATACACAGTTTCTGTCGAAAATAATCTAAGTGTTGAAGACCACTATTCACTTCGAGAAATTTTTCGCTCGAAAAATTGAATTTTCAATTTGAATTTCCTAAGTGCTAACTTATAAACAAAGTCTCCGTTTAAATTTTCGATCGAAGAACTTATTCGCTAGATTCGCTACAGTTATAGAGACTTAAAAAAAAATTCTAAGTGTTGAAGTGTTAAGCGTGGTACTGTAGTCGATCAATTTTACAATCGAGACAAATTTCCGCGTAAATTTACGATCCGGGAAAATTTCCTCAGGTAAACTTACTGTCGAAAATTTTTCTCGAGTGAAAAATTTTTCGTTTTGAAATTTATTGAGCGATGAATGATTTTCGATTTAAAATCAGTGTTCGTAGCGAAGATTGACGATCGAGAAAATTGACAACGAAAAACGAGGTTACTCGCCGAGAAAATTTTCGACCGATATAAATCATCGCTACGTAGTTTTATGATTGAGAAATTTTAACATCAACAAATTAATTTATCGCCGCTGAAATTGACGACCGAAATAAAATGAAATCGAAATTACTATTTACGATAGTAAGTTTAGCGCTCGTAACAAATTGAATTGCACCTATGTTGTCTATTGCACTCATTAATTTTTCGCTCGCATAAAATTCCAATTAGATATCTCGATAATAAGCATTTTTCGATTTTCGTAGTCTATCTTAGCGACTAAGTCAAAATTTTGTGATCGAAAATCTAGTTCAACGCAAATAGTACCTCAACCAAATAGAAATTCAACTGACACTATTTGGCATCGAAAAAGTTCTTTGACAGCGGTAAACATTCAAACAAACCCAGTTTAGTCGAAGCATCAATGTAACTTTAAAACGAAGATTATCGAAAATTTATACTATCAAAATGATCAAAACACTGAAACTATCCTAGGATGCGGATTTTAACCCAAATAAACACAGAAACAGGTCTAAATCTCTGCGAACTAGCAAGCGGGTTTTTCACTGTTTAAACTATCGAAAATCTAACACAGAATCAAGCAAAACTACAAAGTGTAGATGATAACTGAGTTCAATCACACGCAAACATCATGTAAGTGTTGATTTAACCTTAAAAAGACGAAAATCCATGTAATATTAAAGATTTTGAAAGATTTTGGTTTCGTCTTTTAGACAAGAATTTTGCGCGAGAGAACTTGAAACGACACTGTTGGATTTTGTTAGGTCCTCAAATATCAACTCCTATGATTCTAGACTCAAATGCTAATGAATTCGATTAGAATTGTATAAAATTAACTTCGATCGAAAACCTTCAATGAAGAACACCGAGAGAGAATTCGAGTAGAGTGAGAGTGATTTCCGAGTTTCTCTCTCTAGAATTGGATTTGGCAGCTTATCAGATCAATTCTCTAATTTTTGTATTAAGCTCAATGTTTGTACATGTATTACCAAACAAACTTGGTATAAATATCAAACTAGTAGTCCTAATCTAAGGACTATTACAAATAACGCCCCTAATTATAAGGACAGCTAATTAAATCACATCACAATTAAAATCGATATTCTACAATCTCCCCCATTGTGCTTGATTTCTCTTCGGGCGTAGTATGACCTGCCCAAGCCCAGCGCATGTTCGAAATTCCTGAGCATTTCCCTCAGCTTCAGGCACTCCTCGATGTCGTCAAGTAGCTCCAACAGAAGCGGTTGTTCTCTCACGAACCTATGATCCTTAGCATTGTTTCTCGATTGATCTCTTCCAATCTCTTCTCTATGTTCTGCCTGATCACCTTGAGCGTTCCATCGGAAAACTTATGAATCTCAGTCTTCAGCATCAACCTAGTCTTCTTGGCGATTGGATTGTGGTAGGTGACGCCTAGGACTGAGTTGATGTGAACATGATTGCTTTGAAGCCCTTCGATCTCAGGTCCTTTGTTGAGTGGTGCGGTCATGTTGACCTTCTTCATGTTGCTCTCCAGAGCCATCTGAAGGTCATGCGCGGCGAAGTACTTGACTTGGCGCATCATGAACCGGTAGAGCCCTTCGAGGCATTCTTTCTTGACGAAGCCTTGAGGACCTTTGTACTTCTCCACGTATAGCTGATAGAGGTTTTTTACCTCGTCGGCAGGGAGATGCAGTAGGTCGCTCTCTCTTAGCTCCTCTTGGGTTCTGTCCACTCGTTCTATAACATAGGTTGGGGTTAGAAGACCTCCTTTAGCACAGTAGACGCTGAGAAGCTGACAGATCAGGGAGAGAATCTTATAGTGGCTCTTGACTTGTCCTTTAGTCATCCCCAACCTTACATCAGGTCCAAGTTGAGTCAGCATCCAGAGATAGGTCATCCTCTTCTGCTGATCCCAATGAGAGATCCCTCTTTAGCTCAAACTCGTTCGGCTTCTTGACTCTGTCTGGTGACCTCCAAATATTTTCACGGACCTCTTCAAGGAAGGGTATCTCTATTCGAATATTCTCCCACGGCGTGTCGATTCGAATGGTCCCTGATCTTTGTCTTGTGGGGGAAACCACTCGTTGCGTGATCAGCTCTGAAAGCCCTGTGGGATCTTGTTCATGGTCTACACCTTCTTGAACTTCGTCGTCTTCTATTAACACGAGGTCCACCGAAGCTTGTTGCAAAATTTGTCGAACTTCCTTGAGTCGTTGTACTTGATGCTCCTCGGGCATATAATGGGTCGCCCACTGTCCTTCAAATATAAATTTGTCGAGGAACTCATGTGGATTGACGCCATGTCCTGAAGGGCCCGATTGGTCTGGAGCAGCTGAGGGAGTCGCCTGAGTCTGCGCTAGGGCGACGAGCATGGCAGCACTTGATTCTTCTTCCGGAACCAAGGGGCTTGTGAAGGCCGGTGGTATGGATGGAGACGTCCTTAGGTGAAAGGTTTGTGGGTCGATGTGGGTTAGAGTGGTAGTGCGGTGCGTGGTGTGGGTGGTTTGGGTGTGGGTGGTTTATGTTTCACCTGCTCCATCGCCTGTTTGCGTTGCGCCTGAGCCTTGTCCTTGGCCACTTCTCGTAGATGTCCTTGGCCTCTTCTCCCCCTCTTGATGATCCTGATCGTCAGAATTGTCATGTCGTCGTCTGGAATGAGAGCTTTGGCCTCGGCACGTTTGGGTAGGTGGCTCAGGGTGGTCCACCAGTCGCTTATAGAGCGATTCCTCCTGAGGTGACTGGATGGTAATACCAGTGAGGCGGGCTAGAAGAATGTCGTGGAGATCGGTGATTGGGTGTATGGGTTGATTAGGATGGATGAGTTTTGTAGAGGGTCGGTGGGAGTGGGTTGTGAGGGTGTGAGGTCGGCTTGTGCTGAAGTTTTGTCTTTGAAAGATTTGAATGCTGCGGAGAGAGCGGCCTTGAGGTGGTCTTCAGTTACAAAAGGGGCGGGCCTCCGTAGATGGACCAGGATGACTGATGTCGCCTGTTAACAATCCTTGAGCACACACCGGCTCTTTAGGTTGGCTCGGAGTCACTTGCGGTTGTGACTCTTCGAGACTTCCACCCAATCCTCGAGTTGAATCTTGAGGATTCTCCTCTATGGGTGTTTCGGCAGGCTCGGTTTGGGCCTGTGAACCAGATACCGGTAGATTTTGTTGCGGCTCAAGATTGAGCGAAGAAGTGTCCGCAACACTTGAAGAAATGATTAGCGTGGTATCTGGTGCGGTGGTGACGGCGGGGAAGAGGAACTCAAATGATACACTTAATCGCCTTGGAGTCCATCTCATAAGTCTGAGCACCTCATCGGACTCCGTATCGGATGATATGGCTATGTGAGGAGAGGGTTCTTGCTCCATGTCCTCATGAGCCTGTTCCGTCACCAATGGAAGTGAACTTTGCCCCCTTTCAGCCTCGGGATGTGCTTCTCGTAGAGGAACCTCCTCAATAGGCTCTTCAAGCACGCCAACATGAACGGGCACTTCCACTTGGAATGTTTCTGCTGGAGCCTCTTATTCCAACTCTGCCACCACAGCATCGATCAACGTTGCATCTACATCAGGAATTTGTTCGTCCTGAGCTAGAAGCTCCTGGGCCACTGTATCAATCATCATGTCCTCAGGGCTAGGCTGCTATTGTGGAGGGCTCACATGGAAATATGTCGGGGGCCCTCTAATCATCTGCTCGGTGAGATGGTGCTCCCGGCAGTATCTGTGGTATTCGTCTCCCGCGGGGTCGGCAAGACGAAGAAGCTCGAGCGGAATGGCTATCGATGGCTGAGCTAGATCCGTGAGCTTGGGGTTGTGGAAGAACTTGGGCCTGGGTGACTGATAGTTTCCTCCTAGAGGCAGGAGAGGAACATTCTGCACGTACATCTCCATTTGTTGACGGATGATGACGGAGAACCATCTCCCATACGGCACATTTTTGGACCTTTTGTTCTCTTTCTGTCTGATCTGCTCTGCGAGGTCGTTCCAGATCAGTTGAGCGAAATCGTAATTTCACGCTAACATGACTCCGTGAAGTATCCGGAGGATGTGGCCGTTGCCTTTGTCAAAGCCTGCGTGCTTCGGCGACAAACACTTGTTGATGATTCCAAACAGTGTTTTACACGGATGGGGAATTCCATTGCTCTGCATCCGAGCTAGCTTGGTGAGCTGTGAGCGGTACCCCATCTGGAGAAAATCTTGCACTAGTTCTGCATCTGATGGGAGAGGGTACTAATTTTGGTTGTAAGGGAGGTCGAGGAGAAGTCTGAAGTCGTTTTTGCTCATACAGACGTGCCTCGTCCCAACAACTGTGGTAAAGTAATACTCCCCATCCAAGATGAGGTTCTTGATACTCCCCCAAAACTGCTGGAGGTAGACCATCGACACCGAGGCCGTCACCGTAAGAGCATGCCATAGTGGATGGCCTTACAGTATGGACACGATGATGTCGTCTGGACACCGGAAGGTGGTCAAGTCTAGTTGGAAGTTCGTGTCATGTACATTATGGTACATAGCCTTCTCGTAGATGTGTTTGTAGGTAGGGTAGCGATCCATCTGAAATACAAGCTTAAGTCATTAGCTAGATTAAAAAAATTTATTCGAAATTCGAATTTATCAAGCCATAATGATGAAGCTATTGATAACATGTTTTGATAAAATTGTAGTGGAAATTTAAATGCACATAAGGTCATATAGAGTGAATTTTTGAAGAAATAATTTCATTTAGACATATGCATGTCCGTTCAAAAAAAATTGATTGAAAATTTTTACTAAGTGTTTAAAGTAATGTTCACTCCGTGCTATCCATCGTGCGAGAATTGAAATTCTCAATTGAATTGCCTAAATGTGATTTTGAAAAGATATTTGCAATCAAAAATTTTATTCGCTAATGATAGCTACAGTTGAGAAAAGGACTTAGAAAATTTCTATGTGTTTGAACTTGAAGTGTGGTACTGTAGCCGAGAAATTTTACGATCGAGAAAAATTTCCGTGTAAATTTACGATCGAGAAATTAGATTTCCAAGTAAATTTACGATCGAAAAATTTTTTGCGCGTGAATAAAATTTTTCGCTATGAAAATTATCGAGCGAGAAAGTATTTCGATTTTAAAGAGGTTTTCGCTGCAAAATTTTACGATCGTGAAAATTTTATCGTTGAAAAATTATTTTATCGCCGCTAAAATTTTTCGACCGAGATCTAAATTGAAATCGAAATTTTCGACAGTAAGTTTTTGCGCTCGAAAATTAAAGGGATGGCATCTATTTTATCTATTCCTTTCATTAATATTTCGCTTGCATAAAATCAAACTTGTGTTTCTCGATTGTAAGTAATTTCCGATTTACGTTATTAATCTTAATGACTAAATCAAAAGGTTAGCGATCGAAAATCTTTTACGATGCAAACAGTGATGTAATCAAATTGAGATTCAATTTTCACTGTTTGCGGGCGAGAAAGTTCCTCGACGCATTTAATAGTTTACAACTCAGTTTAGTCTTATATTTCAATCGAACACCAATAACGCAGAAAATCGAAGTTATATTCACTCAAAATGATCAAGAAACATCGAAACTAGCTTATTATGCAGTTTTTAACCTAGATTATACTTAGAATGGTCTAAAATACTGCATACAAGTGTTCGAGTTCTCAGAATATGACCAGTCGAGAAATAAACACAGAATCATGCGAAATATTCCAAAATACAGATGCAAATGTAGTTTAAATACACGACAATCCCTAACAGAAGTCAAATCTACCTTTTAAAGACGAAAATCAGATGAAAAATCGAGATTTAGAAGATTTTGACGTTCGTCTTTTGAGAGAAGAAGTTTTTCGCACGAGAAATTTGACTGTTGAATCGAGGGTTTTTAGCGTGTATTTAGGGATTTTCCGACTGCAAGTAATGATTTCGTTTAATTTGGGCTGATTAGACGTTTTTGTAAGACTTAGTGAATTTCAGCCCATTACTATTTGCGATCGAGAAACTTAAGATCGAGAAACTATCTTTGTTTACTGTTTAAATTTTCGCTCGACAAAATCCGATCGAAAATTTACATTTGATTCCTGTTTAATTTCTCTCGTCAATTTTAATAGCGTAAATTAACACTTGGTCCCAAATCAATTTTCGCTCGACAAACTGTGATTGAAATTTACCAAATTCACCCGAGTTTCTCGATAGTAAGTTTTCCTTGATTTTTCTGATTGATTCTAAATTTTAAAATTAAACAACAAAATTACTTCTTCTAAGTATAAACGAAAGTGCAATTAAATCCCTGTATTTTTGAAGAAATGACATCTGGCTCCAAGATTGGTCTTCGATAATTCTGCAATACTTAGAGGAAAATTCGAGAATTTTTAGAGTTAATTAAGAAGTAATTTTTACGGCTCCCCTGTATTGTTTTACCAATGTCTTGAGTAGTCATGAAGATTTGTGAAGTCCTCCTTATTTAAGCGTTGTCCAAAGCGATTCAAAATGAAAATTTCTGCAACACTTAAATAGAGAACATAAAAAATATTTGGATCTCAAAACATGGAATCATTGTAGATGCTGTTGGGAATCCCCGAGGGTCCCTGGACCCACGTTCCTAGAAAGGTGGAATTTTAAAATCTTACGGGGTTTCTCGCCTATCCATGATCACTCAGCTTCAAACACGAGAACGTAATGACATAAAGAGATAAGAGATCAGCCATGATACCTTGTTGAAATCTCTTAACGATGGCTAGCTTCGAATCCTTCGAATCCCCGAGTCGTAGTGCCCCACTTCTACGCCAAAAGCACACGAACGGGACGCCTTCTTTGCGCAAGATCGTCACGCCGGCACCTTACTAACGTCGCAGCTGTTCTCTCATGTTCGGCTAGGCCAAGAACGAACTGCTTGCTGTCCCTAAGAGAGAAAGTGGTTAGAGGAGAAAACTCGTAGTTTTTACTCTCTTTTGCTTGTAGTTCGATAATTTAGATTCCACCAACTTTAGGATCTCGAAAATCCTTCTTTCTACCACTTAGGATTAGCCAAAAATAGGTTAAGGTGGGTGGAGAAAAATCCTCAAACCTCCCCTTTTACCAAGTCTTCGTTTTACCAAGTAATGAATTCAAAATTCAAATTTTATATTTAATTAATTAAATATCCAATACCTTAATTAATTAAAATACCATATTTAGAATATTTTAAATATATAATATCCAATATAAAATATATTTAATAATTTTTGAAATTTTATCTAATAAAAATTCGAAACTTATATATATATATATATATATATATCCGATATACATTATCTAATATTATTTCTCTAAGAAAATAATAAAGGTCTAAATCTAATTAAAATCATATACTAACTATTCAATATCAAATATTTTATTTCAAAAATATATCGTGAGGTGAAAAGTCCGACTCCCTCTGATGACGACGTTGCGGTTGCCCTTTTTAAGCCCGACTCTCTTGGTTCGACATTCACCTAGCCAGCCCCGTGGTACCGAACAGATCCCAAGTTGAGTACGAATTTGATCTAGTAATAATCCACGAGCCGACTGTAGATTTTCGTCGTACGTATAAACCCTTTATGTTTGTCATGTCGAGTGAAAGTCACGCATAGTCAAACTTACAGAACTCGACTCTATGTCGTTTTTGTCGGTGAAAGTTCTGAAACTACACTCCACGACTATCATGAGTCAGTTATATACTCTGGCCAAAGACTTGGATAAATTCCCGCACATTAAACTTGCCATAGGACGTTAACCTTGGATTTAATCGAGACCGTAAATCCCGCTCCGCGGTTCAACCGGCAATCACATCGAAAAGTCAAGACCGTATTTTGCCGCTGACCCATGCCACCGGCAAGACGGGCCTAGTCTTTGGGCTGCGATCGTGGCTGCAATATTTTGGCATTGTCGTTGACAAATGGATATTGAAGATTTCTGCCGAACGCGTGAGATGAAGATGTGAAGCTTCTATGTTTATAAAACGGAGTTGGGGCTGCTGAAAAGAGGAAGAGACGATCATCAAGAGCCACATATATACACGCAGACACATCCCTCAAAGCTCACGTTCGAGGCCACCCGAAGCAATATTTGGCAGAGCATTGAAACACGACCACGTAGGAACCGAACTCGCTGCTCTTGGTGCTGCTCGGGGCTGCAATTTCGTCACAGAGGAACGGGCATAGCGAAGCAGTAACGAGCGAGGCAGCTCTGCGTGAATTGGAGCGAGCAAGGTAGTCATGTGCTTTGACGAGCTGATTTCAGTGGCTGGGCTGCAAAGGGCGACGAGGTGCTGCTGTTTGGGCTGAGAGCAAGAGCTGTGGGCAGTGGAGAAGAAGGTCAAGGAAAGGGAAAAGTTGATTGCACACCACCTGCTCGACAGAAGTCTTCAACGAAGGGTTAACCGCGGAGCCGAAAGTCAGGGAAGAAACGTGTTTTCTTCCCATGCTCCCCATGTGTTAATGATTCATATGAGTGGCTAAATCCCGTAGTATTTGTGGTTTGATGAACCCTAGCGAGATCGTACGTACGTATTATTGATATGCTTTTTATTATGACTCTGTTACGATTTATTATTATTGTTTTGATGATGTCTATGTGGTTGAAATAATTGTTGGGAAATCGTACACTACGCTTGAAAGAGGGGCGGCGATTAGACCACTCGTAAACGAGCGGAATAAACTCATCGCTAGAGATAGGTTGAACTACCCCGCCGGATTAGAGTCAAATCTAATAGCGGGATTCGTTGTGTTTTTATGCGGTCTGCGATTAAGTAAGTTAGGGAAGCTTGCCGGCTATTTAAGACGTAGATTAATTGTTACGAGTCGAAGCGAGTAAGCGCAGTTTCGCCAATCGTAGAAACTCGCATACATACCATAGGAATCCTCACGGTCTAATAATTAGCTAAAATTTATAGCTTGTTAGTCGTTCGATCGAGTTAGGGGGATTCGAAGTCTCAAATACGTTCGCTTTTATAAATCGTCCCAACTCTGTTATCGCTATTTTATCAGATCTTAATTTGTGTGTTTATTAGTTTATCGTTATTTATATTTTTATCAAACCACAAATATTTACTAGAATATTTGAACGACGGGTTTTCTAAAGTATATAGTTCCTTTGGGTTCGATACTCGAATACTTGCCATTTCTATGTTGTTTCTGATAGGTACACTTGCCTGTTGAGCGTAGGATAGTTTGCGATATTCGTTTTATTTTTATTACCCGATCCGCTCGATCAAGTTTTTGGCGCCGTTGCCAGGGAACTATAGATATTTGGAAAACTTTAGTTTATTATTCTAGCTATTATTATTTTTATTATTTTTATTAGTATTATTATTGTTATTATTCTTATTGTGTGTCAGTTATTATTATTATTACTACTACTATTATTATTATTATTATTATTATTATTATAAGTATTATTATTTACGAGTATTTTTATTAATACTACTATTTTTATTCTTATTATATTTACTATTTATTGTTATTATTATTGTATTATTGTGTGTCAATTATCATTATTATTAGTATTATTTACGAGTATTTTTTCTCTTATTTTAGGAAAATCGGAGGCAAAGTAATCGCCTGAAATGTATGACGTCACTGACACAACCGCGCTCAACGCTAAGTTCGACGTCCTACAACAACAAATTACAGCAAACGGCCTTCAGATGCAGACCTTAATGAATGCAGCCTTACTGCATCTTACAACGAAGTCAACCATCACAGTACAGTTGCAGCATGCCCCGATGATCCCTACAGCTTTTGTGCCTCTTTGTTCATACCCTACATATATCCCTCAATGCACTACTTGCGTTGGAAGCCACGATGCATCTCAATGTCCATCCAATCTCTCGAATGACTATGTCGAGTATATTGGAAACTATCAAGGGTAGCAAAATTTTCCCCAAGTTCATCCAAACCTGAGCTACGGATATCAACAAGCTCCTCCAATATTTCAAAATCAAAGTGCTCAAGCATACCAAGGCGTAAATGCTAAGGAAATTCCCTATGCTCGTTTGGATAAGCTTGAAGACAAGTTCACCAAGTTGATGGAGAAGCTCGATCGCTTGGATAGTCAAGAAGTTCGACTGCGAAGTGCTGAATCTTCCTTGAGAGCGTTAGAGAAGCAAGCCGGAGAAATAGCTGAAACTATCCAACAACGAAAGCTAAGTGCATTACCTATCAATACGGAGACAAAACCAAAGGAGTATTGCCATGACGTTACACTGAGGAGCAGGGAGGATGTTGCTCCAAGATCACCAGTCAACATTTATCAACCAAAAATTCCATTCCCGGCAGCCCTAACACGGGGATTACTAAAAGATCCATTTGGAGAACATCTTGCCTAGAAGAGCGCCAAGAAGGAAGCTGCGGAGAAGAACGATGTCGAGATCCCTGAAGAGAAAGTAGAAGAGCAAGTGAAGAAAGTGGTGACGAATCCCGTGACTCAAGAAGCTCATGTCAAGGAAGAACAAGTTGACAAAGAAAAAGAGGTCACGGCTAAGGCGAATCAACCGGAGATCCCACACCCAACTATGCTAAACAAGGATATGGTTTTCAATGAGTATGGTAAATTTCTTTCTCGTCTCAAGCAAATACATTTTAACTTACCGCTTGTCAAAGATTTTGCACAGGTATCCCAATATGTGAAATACCACAAGTACTTACTCATGAACAAATGCAAGCTCGAAGTTGTTTCTACTTTTTGTCCTCGAAGGGATGTGCTAGCAACAAGTGATAGATTTCCGCAGGTTTCATTATTTATTATTTGGAAGAGGTTGAAAATTACCCTTGATCTTTGAGGGATCATTTCTACTCGCAAACATGTAGATGTTACGAATGGTAGTTTGAAGTCTAGGGTGGATGCAGAGAAAATAACATTTAGCACTCCGGATAATAATTGCAAGCATGATTATGAGTGTTACTTTTTAGATGTCATTGATCAAACTACACCGTTTCCTTTGCAATATACATCGCAGGTCACTGTAAAAATTTGAGAAATATTATGGGCAGTAAGTAGGATGGTAAAGAGAGGCGCTCCTTCGAGGGACCGCCATGTTTGGAGCTTAAGCAACCCAGTGGCCGTATCCTCAATTGTTATATTGTTTGAACCACCTTGAAACCACTGAACGATGTCTAGCTGAAAGACAATTAAAGAAAGCGCTACTTGGGAGGCACCCCAAGACTATCCTATGTTTTTCTTTTATTTCTATGCACTCTTTAATTTTTATGATTTTATTTTTCGATGACCGCAGTTAATTCAAACTCTCAAGTGTGGGGAGGAGCCGTACAAAGCATTCACATCAGACTATTCAGGGAAGTTCGCTTATCTATTTATTTCCCCGTCCTTGTGTTATATAATTGTTACGTTGAGGACAACGTAAATCTTAAGTGTGGGGGAGGGGAATTTCTGCATAATTGATGCGAACATATTATATAGGTGCATGACTTGATTTTGGTATAAATGGTTTTTTAATTTTTTTTTTAGAAATTAGGCATGGATGTTTTTTCAGAAATCGTGTTTCTTATTGATCAAAGGATGATGTTGGGAATTTTGTGAGTAATTAGGATACATATGCGTAGTCTACTTCTTGCTTACATGATGAACTTGGCGATACCTGATAGATTCGTACACATAATCCTATGTTTGTGAGATTTTTTAGCCTATGAGCTTTTTGCTCATTTCTTTGGTTGTGTGAACATGCTTAATTTATTCTCTTCAGAACTTGCTTGTGTATTGCGCGTTGAAACTACTTAAAGTGAGATTGTGTGAAATGAGGAAGGCATTAGGAATTCAGTCCATAGCCAAAGTATCCAACCACGACTGGCCCCCGTAGTTAGTCACTTTGAGCCTGAGCTTTTTATTTGAGAAAACCCGGGAATTATAAACTGCTGACCTCAGAAGCTTTCAGATACCATCTTACCCAATTAATAGAGAAAGTGGAGGTTGAGTGCCAATGTCGAAAAGCGTAGCCCGGCCGTTGTTTAAAAAAAAGAAAAAAAAACTCCTTTAGATAATCTCTTAGTAAGAACTCCTCCATCGATAATCTTTCACCCGCAAAGGGACGGAGAGAAGAGGGGCTTAACGACATGAGAAGAGGAGCTTATATACGTGAAAAGATGTTAAGAACCCTTCCATCGATAATCTCTCATGCTCAGAAAAAAATTTGGGAGAAGAAGGGCTTAGCCAATGTTGAAAAAAAACATCAAAGACGGCAAGAGCTAACCACGATGTATACGGCGCGCTATCAAACAACGGCACGACGACACCGACATGACGACTTTGATATTCTCGATCGAAGTTTATTCTCCAATTTAGTCAGTTGAAACCTACTATAACCCGAAAAAGACCTTCCGATTCACGCTTGATCATTGAAAGTGGTAGATTTACGAACTACTTGCAAGCTTATGGTAGAGATTAGATTAGTGCATGACCCGAGAGATATCACTGACATCTTAACCTATACACTTAGTGATCTGAGTGAATCTTTGTGAGGTACGGATTTTGATAGGTATCGCTAAAGAAAATCGTGTAGTTCGTTGGTAATTTCAAATATGCTTTCCGACTTTATTTGCATTCCTCCTACGTGATTTCGTTCTTGATTGATATGTTGCATGATTTTATCCTTTTATATGCCATTATTATTCTTTGTTTGATGACAAGCAAAATCTTAAGTGTGGGGAGATTTGATAAATGAATTTTATGCTATAATTTATACTCCGTTTAAGCGCATTGCCGATTGATATTAATATGAATTTCGTCAGATAGTATGCTTTTATGTTTATATTTCATTTTCGCAGATATTGGTGAAAAATAATTACAATCGGGAATAGTCAGACACGGAGGAATTTGGAGGATCGGATCTCTCACCCAAATACTAGCCTAAATATTCAGTTGAGCCCATGAAAAAAATAAAATTCAGCCCATCCAAACCCAATAAAAGTCCGTTCCTCTTAGAGATGTCTTTAAAGCAATCAAAAGGAGATAAGGATCGATACATTTTCTACATATGCACACATACATACACACGCACGCTCGCTAAGAAGGAGATAAAAATAAAGATCAAGGGTTGTGATCATGGCTGCAATATTTTGCCATTGTCGTTGACAAATGGATATTGAAGATTTCTGCTGAACGCGTGAGATGAAGATGTGAGGCTTCTATGTTTATAAAACGGAGTTTGGCTGCTGAAAAGAGGAAGAGACGATCATCAAGAGCCACATATGTACACGCAGACACATCCCTCAAAGCTCACGTTCGAGGCCACCCGAAGCAATATTTGGCAGAGCATTGAAACACGACCACGTAGGAACCGACCTCGCTGCTCTTGGTGCTGCTCGGGGCTGCAATTTCGTCACAGAGGAACGGGCATAGCGAAGCAGTAACGAGCGAGGCAGCTCTGCGTTAATTGGAGCGAGCAAGGTAGTCATGTGCTTTGACGAGCTGATTTCAGTGGCTGGGCTGCAAAGGGCAACGAGGTGCTGCTGTTTGGGCTGAGAGAAAGAGCTGTGGGCAGTGGAGAAGAAGGTCAAGGAAAGGGAAAAGTTGATTGCACACCACCTGCTCGACAGAAGTCTTCAACGAAGGGTTAACCGCGGAGCCGAAAGTCAGGGAAGAAACGTGTTTTCCTCTTTGTTATTTATGCTCCCGTTGTGTTAATGATTCATATGAGTGGCTAAATCCCGTAGTATTTGAGGTTAGATGAACCCTAGCGAGATCGTACGTACGTATTATTGATATGCTTTTTATTATGACTCTGTTACGATTTATTACTATTGTTTTGATGATGCCTATGTGGTTGAAATAATTGTTGGGAAATCGTACGATACGCTCGAAAGAGGGGCGACGATTAGACCACTCGTAAACGAGCGGAATAAACTCATCGCTAGAGATAGGTTGAACTACCCCGTCGGATTAGAGTCAAATCTAATAGCGGGATTCATCGTGTTTTTATGCGGTCTGCGATTAAGTAAGTTAAGGAAGCTTGCCCGGCTATTTAAGACGTAGATTCATTGTTACGAGTCGAAGCGAGTAAGCGCAGTTTCGCCCAATCGTAGAAACTCGCATATATACCATAGGAATCCTCACGGTCTAATAATTAGCTAAAATTTATAGCTTGTTAGTCGTTCGATCGAGCTAGGGGCATTCGAAGTCTCAAATACGTTCGCTTTTATAAATCGTCCCAACTCTGTTATCGCTATTTTATCAGATCTTAATTTGTGTGTTTATCAGTTTATCGTTATTTATATTTTTATAAAACCGCAAATATTTACTAGAATACTTGAACGACGGGTTTCTAAAGTATATAGTTCCTATGGGTTCGATACTCGAATACTTGCCATTTCTATACTGTTTTTGATAGGTACACTTGCCTGTTGAGCGTAGGATAGTTTGCGATATTCATTTTATTTTTATTACTCGATCAGCTTGAGCAATTATGAGTCAGTGTCCAAATACAGATAATCCCCTGATTCATCTTGTATCATTGTCATGGGCTCCCACTTCCCAAGTGAACGGTTGGCACAACCATATTGGACCCATCGACAAACAAGTCGTACGTGTCATTCCAGTCACCCTACTGGAGACTTAGACTTGTGGACTATTTTAATATTGCAGTATCTCAGCTTACTGGTGCCCCTCTCTTTCCCCATAGAATCAGTAACTGAACTGCCAATATTTGGGTTTTATTAATTTGTCTTATCCACCCAGACTGCAAGGTGAAATCTTTAGACTAATTAATAATTTGCCTTTTAATTTATTCATCCAATAATTAATAAATGATAATTAAAGTCATTCCATTAGTAGTAGTAATCAAATTACATCACTAAACACTATACATTAGCAAATTGTCCTCGTACTCCCAGTCCTCGTACGGCATCTATGGCATATACCTCAACAATCTCCCACTTGCACTAATGCCACATGATATCATATCTTAACCCCATTCTATCGAGGTGTCGATCGAGCACAGCCTGTGGTAGTGGCTTCGTGAACGGGTCCGCTGCATTCTCTACAGAGGCAATTTTCTGCATGGCTATTGAGCCATTTTCAACAAACCCACGCAGCACGTGGTATTTTCTCTCTATGTGTTTGGATTTACTGTGAGCACGTAGTTCCGTAGCTTGTGCAATAGCCCCGCTGTTGTCGCACCACAATGGCAGTGGGCGATCCACGATGCTAGGTACCACCTGTAGTTCCTCCAGAAACTTGCGTATCCAAACACCCTCCTTGGCAGCTTCTGAAGCTGCGATATACTCTGCCTCAGTGGTGGAATCTGCAGTCGTGCTTTGCTTGGAACTTTTTCAAGACACTGCCCCACCGTTGAGCGTAAAGACAAAACCCGAAGTGGACTTTCGGTCATCCACATCTGATTGGAAGTCCGAATCTGTATATCCATCTACTTCCAATTCTCATGGGCCATAAATTAGTATCAAGTCCTTAGTCCGTCCAAGGTACTTCACAACTATCTTTACTGCCGCCCAATGTTCGTTACCAGGATTAGCCTGAAACCTACTCAATACGCCCACAGCCTACGCTATGTCTGGTCGTGTGCAAAGCATCGCGTACATCAGGCTACCCACAGCTGAAGCATAGGGGACTCCACCCATCTCTTGTCTTTGTACCTCATTCTGAGGAGACATAGCCTTTGAGAGATGAATCCCATGCCTCATAAGTAGGAACCCTTTCTTAGACTCGTCCATTTTTAACCTGTTAAGGACTTTATCTAAGTAAAGGGCCTGGGACAAGCCTATTGACCTTTTCGCCCTATCTCTAAATAGGTGAATTCCTAGAATCTAGGTCGCTTCTCCGAGGTCTTTCATAGAGTTTGAAAGTCAAGCTTTAATCTCTGAGAGCATCCCAATGTCGTTTCGTATCAAAAGGATATCATCTACGTACAATACTAGAAACGACACCTTACTCCCACTAGCCTTTCTGTAAACACATGCCTCATCTTCATTCTTTATGAATCCGTAGTTCTTAACTACTTCATCGAACCAAAGATTCCAACTCCTTGAAGCCTATTTCAGCCCATAAATGGACTGATTCAGTTTGCACACATTTCGAGCATCTGCTTCTGACGTAAAAACCCATGGGCTGCTCCATATAGATTTCCTCATGGAGGAATCCATTCAGGAAAGCGATCTTTACGTCCATCTGCCAGATCTCATAGTCGTAGTGTGCTGCTATCGCAAGCAGGATTCGAATGGACTTTATCATTGCGACGGGTGAGAAGCTTTCCTCATAGTCAATCTTTCTGACTATACCTTTTCGCTACAAGCCTAGCTTTGTACGTCTCTACCTGTCCATCAGATCCAATCTTTTTCTTGTAGATCCATTTATTGCGATTTGGTCTAAAAGCATTAGGCAGGTCTACAAGAGTCCAAACCTCGTTTGTGAGCATCGAGTCCATTTCGGCCTGCATAGCCTCAAGCCAGTTGAGGGAGTCTGTACCAGCAATTGCCTGGTCGTAGGTGATGGGATCGTCCCCAACGCATCCCTCAGTCGCAGCATCCCCATGCTCGACGTGTACCATACCATATCTCTTAGGCATATAAGATATCCTCCTTGACCTACGCAATTGCGGCTGAGCCGGGTTTTTTGGAACGTCGTCCAACGACTCTGGAATAGGAGTCGATTCCTCCTTTAACTCTCTTAGAGTTATTTGTCGTCCTTTACCGCCTTCACCTACGAATTCTTCCTCCAAGAAAGTAGCGCGTAAAGCGACGAACACCCTGTGTTCATCTGGGACGAAGAAGCAATACCCCATTGAGTCCTCGGGATATCCGACGAATCTTATCATTAATGATCTTGATTCAAGCTTGTCTGCCATCAACTTTTTCACAAAGGCGGGGCAACCCCAGACCCTGATGTGATTCAGACTCGCCTTACGATTATGCCAAGCCTCGTAAGGAATCTTGTTGGCAGAGCGGGTAGGTATCATGTTAAGGATATAGGCCGTTGTTTCTAAGGCATATTCCTACAACGAAATGGGGAGATCTATGTAACTCATCATCGACCGAACAATATCTAAAAGCGTTCGGTTTCTCCGTTCGGCCACGCCATTCAATTGCGAAGTGCCTGGCGGGGAAAACTGTATGATGATGCCATTTTCTCTGAGAAATGCATCAAACTCAAGGCTCATATATTCACCGCCTCGATCTGACCGAACGACTTTAATGAACTTGCCAGTTTTCTTCTCCACTAATGCTTTATACTCTTTGAACATTTCAAGAGCTTCGGACTTTTGTCTCATCAAATAGACATTCCCGTAGCGGGAGAAATCGTCCGTGAACATTATGAAGTAGCGGCAATTACCTCAAGCCGTTACTTTAAATGGTCTGCATATGTCAGTGCGGATCAAACCCAACACTTCCGTAGCCCTAGTGAAAGTCCCTATGAAGGGCGACTTGGTCATTTTCCCTAAGATGCAAGATTGACAGGTAGAAATCGGGCATATTCGCACTATGCTAATCAGACCGTCCTTTTACCATCTGTTCAATCTTCGCTTCTGCTGCGTGACCTAGTCGTAAGTGCCACATGTATAGATCGTTCGACCCAGTCGATAATTTGGTGATGGCATTTACAGCTTTAACATTGTCTTTTAAGTTGACGTAACATAAACCATTTATTAACGTCGTACTTCCAACATTTTCATTTTCTAAAATAAATATGGCAAACATTATCAATGAATCGAAATTCATAACCCAGTCTGCTCAAAACAGGAATCGAAATAATGTTTTTAAGCCCATTGGGTAAAATCAAAACGTCGGAAAGTTCTAAACAATGTAATGACGATAAGACTAAGGTCTTCGATCCCATGTGTGTAGCTGGTACACTATGTCCACTACCTACGTTGATCAAGACCTCGCCAGCTCGAAGCTTCCTACTTCGTTCTTGACCTTGGTTCAAAACACAAATGTGGGAACTAGCCCCTGAGTCAAGTATCCACGAAGTAGAATACACAGAACAATTAGCTTCAAAAACTAATTGTTTTCCTGAGGCATCAGACGCCTCAAGCTTCGGACATTCACGCTTCCAATAGCCCAGCTGCTGGCAAAGGAGGCACTTATCCGTGGGCTTTGCGCCCGACCTTTCGACCTTGGTGGTCTCCGTCTTCTTATCGACTCTACCGTTGGTCACGCCTGTCTTGTTCGACTTATTCTTCGATCCCTTGGACGTCGAAGTCGCAACAACCATGTAGACCTGCACCTTCGCTGAATCTTTAACCCACTTATCGTGGAGTACAATCTCCTCATAAGTGGATTAAGTTGTGGGCAATTTTAGCTCCTTAATGTCCAAGACATAATCCAGTTTTGCTAATTTGAGGATGATCCTCAAATTTCTGAGCCAATCTATATAGTTCGGTCCCACCAAACAATGTTTCTCCAAGAGTGTAATTAATGGGTTTGTCATCGTAACTAATAGAGAAGAAAATAAAGTGCAGAAAATAAACAGATAGTTAGGATTTGTAGTGTTTAATCAGACCAAATTAGGACTTTAACTTTTTGTCTGACTTCCACTATTTTTCTCGAAACCCTTTCTCCCGCTAGGCATTTCGGAAACCTTGTTGAGTGGTTTCATAGTGGCGTTGAGTTCCCCGTGCTACTACAAACTAGCCACAACTTAATAGCTTATTGGCTCGTTTGGTTAGCCGAGGTCGTGCCACACACGTTTCTGTCACACAGAAGATTCAACGTCTTCGTCTCAGCCAGGGTCCCTCAGTCGTAACTCGGATCATATTGGGAATGACTGTCCAAATGCAACCTATCAACGTCCTGCTCACCTTCCACTTTTCCGTGAACTTCATCCCCCGTGTGTGGCGACCCTACTTCTCTAATTACGATTAGTGGTGGATTTCCACAACGTAAGCCGCGGAAGGCCCGTCTAATTTAAAACTTTTTCCTAAAAGATATTATAATACAACAAAATATTATTTTACGTAATAGTATCTGTACAATGGGCCGAAGCCCCAAATATATAAAAAGGTCAAAAGCCCTATCGCCGCTCCACAGGTCTTCATCCATGTACCGCTCCACCCTCAAAAGTCTGTGGAGCACCGCCACCAGCCGCCTCAGCCTTGACGCGTAGCAGCGTCAGACACGGTACCTACAACACGTAAACACTGAGCGATTTGCCCAGTAGGTGAATATGCAATGCAGCGTGCACTCATTCCCAATCTCAATTCTCACAACATGATATAATGCACGCTCGTTCCATATTTCTATCGTATCTCAATATCAAGGCCCTAGGCTGGACTCGGCACCTCTCGCGCAATAAAATAAAAATATATCATCTGGACGCTAACGCCAGACTAGCGGTCCCACGCCGATAGTGCGCTGATCGATCACGTCAACGTCCTCCTATCAGGTCCCCCCTTCTGCTACACAACTCATCCGACGGTTTGCACCTCGAGTCGCTCACGCCCGAGTAGACAGATCGCTCACGTCTGTCTCCCGTCAGGTGCCCCGCGAGTCCAACCTCAACTCCGCTACGAGTCTGACTGCCAAAATCGGCACACTCTACCCCGCTCAATCGACACCTTAAGCCTTAACGTGTCACCACTAATGTGGTAATTATCCCTCACCATGTCGTGCGATGTCATGCATATACGTGATACTCATGAAACGTAATGTCACATAAAACATACGTAAAACACGTAAATCGCATAAGTCACGTAATCACATAGTAGCAGGTAAGCGTTTATGTGTCGTAGATGAATGATTTACCTACCTGTTCTCCTGATAAAATTAGTAACGAAATCTGGTAAATTCCCTACGCTCCGATCCTCTGAGTATTGGAAATATTATCATATCAATATATTTATTGAGTCATATAAGTTCGAAAATGCTAAAATTATTAAAACCGTAAAATTCATAGAAACCTTGAAAATAATGATATTCCTAAAAATATCAAAAACCCTAAAATGTCAAAAATTAATAAATGCCGAAAAACTTTATTAATCTAATAGTGTTGATTTTATGGGTCTGAGTTTCTTTCGTTTTTGGTTTATTAAAGTGTTTTGCACATGACTAATAAGTATATATATATATATATATATATATAAATATATCTATATATATATATATATATAACATATAGATATATACGAATTTTACCCTTGCATGTTACCCTAAATTTAAGAAAACTTCATCCTAGTCATACTTATAAAATTGTAAGAGATTCCCACGTGTTACTCTAGCTTTCCTTAGGGTTATAGTTATAATTATTTTAATTATGTGTGTGTATGAAAGCTTAACGTAAAGGTAATCTATTGCATCATTAATTCCTTAGTATATAGCAATGTCGAGATCTCACTATTGCAAAACAATTGTCGAGATCTTTAGCTGAGAAACAAATATCGAGATCGTCCAACAATATCAAAATCTATCGAATCTTTCTATTACAAAGCTCGAAATCTTTCTATTATATATATATATATATATATATGTCGAAATCTTCCTATATATACTTCTCGACTTTCTAGATAAATCTCGATATCTTCTATGATTGTTATATCTCGATATCCATCTATGATAAGGTTAAATCTCGAGATCTATTTATCATACACTTCGAAATCTATCTATTAAATATCTCGACATCTTTATATTGTTCAATTCGAAATCTTTCTTGTTGGATGCCCAAATTATTGATGCATCATATATGGCTGAAAATCTCTGTTCTACCTCACTGTTCACATGTCGAAGACTCTAAAAACTATACTATCGAGATTATTTTCAGAACTGTATTATTTCCAGAACATGGTACACATGGTAGCAGGTTTCGAACAATCCTATTAGACAAATACATACACTCGAACTTCTAAAGGCTCTTAAACATGATAGTCAATTACCTAATCTCGAAATCACTGTAAGTAAATAGCATAAATAATTTTGTTATCCCAAGATTAAGATTTATACCTCACTTCGACTGTATAGTTCTCGAGCTATCACGTTTCCAAGCTTGCTAATTTCTCCCCTTTTCTCCCTTTTTACTCTTCGCACCCAACTAAGGTTTTTATTAAATGAAAGGTCTCGTTGTATTACTCATTTAGATATACATCAACACCTTGAGCTGTGGGGAGTGATTAGACACAAAGGTGGATGTCGAGTCTTACCTTAGAATTAAGTAATCTTATGGTTATCTTATTCTTTTGGGCCTCGTGGCTTTAATTTCTAACCCATTGACTTAGTTGTAGCCCAATTAAATTGTTTTGTCATATAATTCTTATTAATTTGATTGACCTAATTTTCTTGGGTAAGATATTATTTTGGGCCATATTTCCTACCTGACAAACTCTCAATTGGGCCCGTTCATATACCGAGTTCATTAATTTGAAGATTTACAATATTAGTTACACCCTAAATCTCGTAACTTGACGGGTATTAAACCGTGGGATAACTCTTATTTAGAGGGTGAAGAGTGGTCGGCGAGCGGCAATTCATAATTGCATCCAAACCCGTTCACGCAAAGGCGAGGGCTTTGGCGCAGTAACTCAGTCGACCGCAACCGTACCCCTAAGTCGTAACATTTTTGGACTTGATAGAAGACATGAGCCTAGCCTCTTTACTCACTTGATATTAAAGGTATAACCTCGGGAGAATCCTCACAGTTTTAACACGAGCACATTATGCACATTATCACGTTCGAAACCAACAAGCACATAATGGACTTTACTAGTAAACCTAGTTTCAACCTATTAAAGTAAATGTGAAAGATCGGGGATATTTCTAGTTCTATCCTAATTGTACAAGACAATAAGACTCTACGTCTTCGGGCTTTGCTCGAACGGACGCCTCGGCTACCAGCTCGTTCGTTCGGGTTCCTCTCGATCGACACTCGTACGGCCGTCATAACATAACTACAATAGCCTATGACGGGGTTATCCCTAATAAAACCATCCGTCGTATCTAATAAAAACTGTAAAGTACAACCGGGGGGGACCTTGTCACCCTTAACATATCACCCGGCAAAAACCAGAACCTAATCCCCACTCAATCACCACGTTATTCAAATAACATGCATCACGACAAATTCAACACATTTCCGAGCCGAAATCGAATTTATTTGGCTTTTAAATGGTCCGGGCCTTGCCCAACGCATATCGGGTCGTAGGATGGGCTAGACCAGGCCCATCGGGCCTATGTCGAGGATGCTCGCGCCAAGCGAGCTGCCAGCCCCGATCCGCGTGCGCTCTTAGCCTAGCACAGCTCGCACACACGCGCACAGTCATATCTACTTTCTCCTCATCCACGCGCGGCTTTCCGGAGCGCTGCGTGCACCAATGTGTGCAGCCCGTGCCTCTTGTGCCGCATGCCCCGCGTGCAGTCAGCCCTATGCGCCGGGGTATGCCCGCGGCCAGCCCGTCTTGAGTCGCGCACCCCGCGTGCCTTGTGCACCGGCTGCCCGTGTGTCATGCGCACCATGCGCACGGTTAGGAGCAGACCTCAAGCTGCGTGCAGCCCGCCCTGAGTCGCGGTTCGCATGCGACTCGACGAAGCCCCGCTCGCCCCGTGCACAGGCTGCCCGAGCACCGTGTGCGCCATGCGCACGGCTAAGGCTTTCGGGTTTTTCGTGGCTTTTTGTCATAGTCCAATGACTTTAACCAAGCATATTGCTTTGATACCACTGTTGGGAATCCCCGAGGGTCCCTGGACCCACGTCCCTAGAACGGCGGAATTTTAAAATTTTACGGGGTTTCCCGCCTATCCAAGATCGTCGGCTACAAACACGAGAACGTATTGACATAAAGAGATAAGAGATCAGCCATGATACCTTGTTGAAATCTCTTAACGATGGCTAGCTTCGAATCCATCGAATCCCCAAGGCGTAGTGCCCCTCTCCTACGCCAAAAGCACACGAACGAGACGCCTTCTTTGCGCAAAATCATCACGCCGGCACCTTACTAACGTCGCAGCTGTTCTTGCATATGCGGCTAGGCCAAGAACGAACTGCTTGCTGCCCCTGAGAAAGAGAGTGCAAGAGAGAAAGTGGTGAGAGGAGAAAACTCTTAGTTTTTACTCTCTTTTGCTTGTATTTCGAAAATTTAGATTCCACCAACTTTAGGATCTCGAAAATCCTTCTTTATACCTCTTAGGATTAGTCAAAAATAGGTTAAGATGGGTGGATAAAAATCCTCAAACATCCCCTTTTACCAAGTCTTCGGTTTACCAAGTAATGAATTCAAAATTCAAACTTTATATTTAATTAATTAAATATCCAATACCTTAATTAATTAAAATCCTATATTTAGTATATTTTAAATATATAATATCCAATATTAATATATTTAATAATTTTCGAAATTTTATCTAATAAAAATTCGAAACTTATATATATATATATATATATATATATCCAATATACATTATCTAATATTATTTCTCTAAGAAAATAATAAAGATCTAAATCTATTTTAAATCATATACTAAATATTCAATATCAAATATGTTATTTCAAAAATATATCGTGATGTGAAAAGACCATTTTACCCCTCACTAGTCAAACTTAGTATTTTCGGCCGATGAAGGCGGCCAAGCCCCAATCCCTAATGTCACAATCTAGGACATAGCCTTATCTCTCTCTGATGACGACGTTGTATCGGTAGCCCTTTTTAAGCCCCACTCTCTTGGTTCGTCTCAACCGGCCCAGGAGGTATCTAGGAGTTCGGTATTCACCTAGCCAGCCCCGTGGTACCATCCCAAGTTGAGTACAAATTTGATCTAATCATAATCCATGAACCGACGGTAGATTTTTGTCATACGTATAAACCCTTTACGTTTGTCCCGGTCGAGTGAAAGTCACGCATAGTCAAACTTACAGAACTCGACTCTATCTCGTTTATCTCGGTGAAAGTTCTGAAACTGCACTCCACGCTTATCATGAGTCAGTTATATGCTCTGGGCAGAGACTTGGATAAATTCCCGCACATTAAACTTGCCATAGGACGTTAACCTCGAATTTAATCGAGACCGTAATCCCGCTCCGCGGTTCAACCGGCAATCACATCGAGAAGTCAAGACCGCATTTCGCCGCTGACCCATGCCACCGGCAAGACGGGCCTAGCAAACTAGTGACAAGTCAAGACTTCAAGATCAACCCCAAGTTAACCCTTTCGGTCTAAGGTTCACGCATTCTACTACAATCAATCGTTCGATCAAGGACAATCCAAGCGTGTGATCGTTCGATTACGAGTCAGTGTCCAGATACAGATAATCCCCTGATTCATCTTGTATCATTGTCATGGGCTCCCACTTCCCAAGTGAACGGTTGGCACAACCATATTGGACCCATCGACAAACAAGTCGTACGTGTCATTCCAACACCCTACTGGAGACTTAGACTTGTGGACTATTTTAATATTGCAGTATCTCAGCTTACTGGTGCCCCTCTCTGTCCCCACAGATTCGGTAACTGAACGCCAATATTTGGGTTTTATTAATTTGTCTTATCCACCCAGACTGCAAGGTGAAATCTTTAGACTAATTAATAATTTGCCTTTTAATTTATTCATCCAATAACTAATTAATGATAAATAAAGTCATACCATTAATAGAAGTAATCAAATTACATCACTAAACACTACACATTAGCAAATTGCCCTCGTACTCCCAGTCCTCGTATGGCATCTAGGGCATATACCTCAACAGATGCTCCCCTCAGATAGTGCACATGTATCGATTTATCACGTAATCAGGCAAATCAATACTAGTAACAATCATTATAACACGCAATTAATCACTTTAGTCTTTGTTACATGTTCCCCTAATCATGTTATAAAGATTTGCGCGAAGGTATGAGCAAAAACATATATTCGCATTTTAATCGATTCAGTACAATTGCAAGTTAAATATGCATTCAAAATGTGCGAAATATATATATATATATTTTATTTTAAATATCGTATATCTATATATATGTATAATTTTCATATGTATATTAATATTATTAATAGTTGGGGTCAGATTATTTTGCTTCAATCGATGGTCACGCCTGAGTTTTCGTATGACACTTGAAAGACACACTGCCGTCAACTCTATTCATCAAACTGAAGTCCTAAGATCATAGAGTGATCCATTTCGACAACTCTCACTAAGTTCACTCTAGCGCTCTTACTATTTTTGACTCGGGGATTTTATATATATATATTGCTCAAGTCAGCACAAGCAATTTTAAGTCAATTTTCCTATGATCAAGGCATAATTAATCATTTCACCTAAGCTAGAGATCGTCGTTTGGAATCAAAGGGACTTTTAAGGGTTTAATTTGGCTAGGACTTAGGAAGGAAATTTATAAGAAAAGGTGAGCTTATCTTTATCGTCTTCCATTTCTACGTCCGTCTCCTTCTTTTCTTTCGGAAAAAAAAATCATCTCTTCAAACCCATCCCTTATGTTATTCCTTTAATGCTCAAGCTGAAGCTCCGCTTCTCCACGAGGCTCTAGGAGAATATCGTAGGCGAAGTTCTTCCTGTTGGTTGTTGGACCGATACCGTGCTCCTCTTCTCTTAATCCCCATAGAGATTTCAGAGATTATCAATTTGGAAAAGTTCACGGTTATGGAATTCGTACCCAAGGCTGTGCTCCTCTTCTCGTTTCCCGATATAAGACCGGATTATCGGTTGAGAAGTTCACTTCGAGGTGCTCCTCTTTCCAGCCACTCTGACGAGCATACGAGATTATCGACGGAGAAGTTCCCAGCAGGATCCATGCCTTCTTTTGGTAGTTTGAAAAGTAGGTTCCTTTGGGCTGTTTTTGTGCGTTGAGCATTGCCTTCTTTAGTCATCTTCTCGTTTTCTTTTACTTTTCTCCCCCTACTTTTCTTGTTTGAACAACCATTTGACAAAAATAGAATCGGTTGAAGATTGAAATGGGTTTCAAATGAAGAAAAGGAAGTCGGAGAAGGTCCAAAGTGGATGACTAAGGGCTATGATATGGAAAAGGATTGTAAAAGGCCGAGTAAGGAATTGCCTAAATGCCCCAAATCATTTTCTTGACGATCTAAAGAAGGCGAGTGTGAAGCCGAGTATCACTAGAAAAGACATTTAATTGACGTTTAACTTCACTCGAGAGATAGATCCAAGGAGAGAAAAATGGAAGGGCTAGAGTCCTCACATGTGAAAGGTGACTTTGTGTCTAGTGGAGCAAACTTAAGACCTTTAGGCACAAGAATGTGACTTCGACTGACAGAATTAAGCAGTTGAATCACTCGTACGTCGGCAAAAATTCTACGTGACTTAGACCGAAGCATCCTAAAGAATTTCGTCATTCCCCTCTAGTATAGATATATGTATAGTTTTTTTTATCACGCAAGATAAGACAAATGAGCATGGAAAACACATAGAATAGAGCATGTGATAGCACAGAAGATCAGGTAATGAATACCACGGGAGATTCAACATGCCTAAATTTCCGACAAGGAATTGGAATCGTTTTTCATCCAATGCCTTGGTGAAATGTCGGCTAGTTGATATTCCGTGTTCACAAAGTACATGTCAATGGTGCCTTTTTCAACGTGATCTTTGATAAAGTGATATCTAGTGTCTATGTGTTTCGTGCGTGAATGGTGAACAGGATTGCACGTAATCGCAATGGCACTTGACTATCACTATATATGGGTATATTATTTAAATTGTACCCATAGTCGTGAAGCTGAGTCCGCATCCATAGCATCTGGGAGCAACAGCTTGCGGCTGTGACGTATTCAGCTTCAGCCGTCGAAGTTGAGACGCAATTTTGCTTTTTGGATGACCAGCAAACTAGCTTTTCGCCTAGAAATTGAGCGCCACCGGAGGTACTTTTCCTGTCCATTCGGCAACCTGCATAATCAGCATCAGTATAGCCGTTAAGTTTGAAATTCGTACCTTTAGGATACCATAGTCCTAAGGTAGATGTGCCCTTAAGGTAGCGAAGAATGTGCTTCGCGAGCATGTGGGATTCTTTGGGATCGGCTTGGAAGTGAGCACAAAGACAAGTGGCAAACATGATATCCGGCCGCTCGAAGTGAGATAGAGAAGAGATCCAATTATGCTGCGGTAGAGTGTGACGTCGACCTATTTTCCTGTGGGATCAGCATCCAACTTTCAGCTTGTTGACATGGGAGTGCTGAGAGGCTTGCTCTGATCTTGATGGAACTTTTTCAGAATGTCCTTAATATACTTTGTTTGACAGATAAATATTCCATCATTGAGCTGCATGACTTGAAGTCCTTAATATGCAACAGGAGCATACGTTTTGTCGTAGTCAATGCCTTCCTGTTGGTTGTATCCCTTTGCAACTAATCGTGCCTTGTTCCTGATCACTTCGCCAGCTTCATTCTTCTTGTTCTTAAATACCCATTTTGTCCCGATGATAGTTTCCCATGCGGACGTGGTACTAATTTCCACACTTGAAGACGTTCGAATTGGTTGATTTCCTCTTGCATTGCAATTATCCAATTCGGGTCTCGTAGTGCATCTGCTATTTTAGTAGGCTCGTTTTGGCTTAACAAGCAGCAGTGTTTATGCCGCGTGCTTACTCCGCTCGAAGGATCGCCAATTATCTGATCAACCGGGCGACCTCTAGTACACTTGCGCTCATGTGGCAAATCTAAAGATGAAGCATCAGCCATTTGTGGGTCTAGATTTCCAATGATCTCCGATTGTTCATTTGTGTGAGGAAGTTCCATATCTGCAATGGGAGGGAGCGACTCCGATGATTCTTCCTCAACACCCATGGTTGGATCTCCAATGTGCTGTGGCAAATCTGAATCGGGTGAGGTAGGGACTGTTGAAGAACTTGGTACATAGGCCTCGTCGGGTATAGTATTGACGGTGAGAGGCTCAAAGAGGGAATCCAAGTCTTCTAACACAAGTCTAAGCGCTTCGTCTGGCATTGATTGCTGAGTTGTTGCCATCTTCTGTTGATTTTGTGCCAACACACCAGTGAATACGGGTTCTGAGATGTTGTCTTCAGAAGCCGACGGGTTAGGCACGGGTCCTGAACTGGTTTGTTCAGAAGCCATCTCGTTCACTTCGTGAAAAATGACGTTATATCTTTCCTTAATCGTGCGGTTCGACTTGATGTATACTCGGTATGCTTTTGATGTTGAAGAATACTCGACGAAAGTTGCTTCGAATGCTTTAGGGTCGAACTTTGCACGTTGCTCTCTGTCATTCGCCACAAAGCACTTGCACCCGAAGACTTTAAAGAATGAGATGTTGGGTACTCTCTTATTGACAATCTCGTACGGAGTCTTGTTGAAATGTTTGTGAACCACCGTCCTGTTTTTGGTAAAACATGCGGTATTCACTGCTTCAGCCCAAAAAAAGTGTGGAAGGACGGAGTGGATCAGCATTGTACGAGCGGCTTCCACTGTAGGGTTCTGTTTTTCCTTTCAACGACCCCATTTTGTGAGGTGTTTTTGTGGCTGAGAATTGTTGACTAATTCCAAGTTTCTGATAAAATGCACTGAGATATTTATTCTTGAACAAAGTGCCGTTGTCTGTTCAAATAACTTGAATAGTCTGTTGCAGCAGATTCTGAGTAGTTTTCACAAAGTTGATAATCAAGTCCCCTGTCTCATCTTTGGTTCGGAGGAACTTTGTCCAAGTATAGCGAGAGAAGTCATCGACGATAACTAGCACGTACTTGCGTCCATTGATACTCTGTGTCTGCATTGGCCCACAGAGCTCCATGTGGATTAGTTCCAATGGGCGAGAGGTAGACGCAATTTTCTTGAGATGATGAGACGTTCGCTTCATTTTTCCTAATTGACATGCCGAACATTGATGCTCATTTTGTAGTAGTATAGTTGGAAGATCGTGAACCAACTTTTTCGTAGAAAGGCATTGGAGAGCTTTCATATTCAGGTGAGATATTCGTGGATACCATAAGTTGTTCCTCCGTACGACAGTCTGAGAAATGAGGCGTACAGCTGTCGAGGGCCGCACGGACGTCAGGTTGATCGTGTAAAGATTCGATTTCCGAAGTCCGTAGAGGAGTTACGTGTCCTATGCTGAACAAGTTATAGCGGAGGCATTCACATAAGAGACAACTTTTATCGTCAGATTTTCCAAAATAATATCCCCGCATCCAAGAATGGGAGCTGAATCATTGTTTCCGAATCTGACTTTGCCGTTTGGTCGGTCTTTGTAGTTGCTCAGCAGCTCTTGACTTCCAGTCATGTGTGTGGAGCAACCTGAGTCGAGGTACCACACATGATGGATCTGCAAAAACACGTTAGAGAGCTTTAGGTACCCACTTAAGCATGGGTCCTCTCAGATTAGCAGATATAGTTTTAGGTTAAGATACGATTCCTAAATTTATACTTGAGGGAGTTTTAATAACCCATTTCACTTTCGGAGAAGTGGTTTTGGGTTTTGCGATCCTAAAAGATTTTTCGCTTGGTCAAACTAGAGAGTCTGCCCGAGAAAGTTTTTCGATTGGTAAAATTTCGCACGCTAAAGTCTATTAAAAATCTCTCGGAAAAAATTCTCGCTGAAATTAACGCTCGTAAAACCTTTACACTCAAATCGTCCTTAGCAGTAGCGACTTCTGTTTCTAATTTGTATCCTAATTGAGAAGTTGTTCGCGCGTTGTTTTTCAATCGAGAAACTATTTCGATCTAAAAACTTAGTGAGAAAAATTGTAATTATGCAACAGTTCACAAAATATAAATTTAACACAGAATTCAAGCAACACTGAAAATTGATCGTTGAAATTTCGGGTATATGCTCGAAATTAGCTACTGAACCCTAACGAAGAGGTGATTAAACATGTTTTGAAGCAAATGATATTCAATTTTGCAAAAATCATAACACATTCAAACTGTTCTTCGCGCAAACAGTAAAATATCAGAATCAAAATTCGATCTAAATCCTGATTCTGAACGCTACTTATCTAATCGCGATTGATCAAATAAGCACAAAATTTAGGCTATCGAATCGAAATTAATTTTCGCGCGTAAACTGTTCTTCGCACGGAACAGTTCCAAAAAAAATTTCGATCTGATTTCTAGCAATTTCGATTCAAAACAGAACGAATCTGCTCTCATACCAATTGTTAGGTCCTCAATTATCATCTCCTATGATTCTAGACTCAAATCCTAAGGAATTTGATTAGAATTGTATGAAATTAACTTCGATCGAAAACCTTCAATGAAGAACACCGAGAGAGAATTCGAGTAGAGTAAGGGTGATTTCTGAGTTTCTCTCTCTAGAATTGGATTTGGCAGCCTATCGATCAATTCTCCAATTTTTTTGTATATGTTTGTACATGTATTTATACCAAACAAACTTGGTATAAATATCAAACTAGTCCTAATCTAAGGACTATTACAAATAACGCCCCTAATTACAAGGACAACTAATTAAATCACAGCACAATTAAAATCTATATTCTACAGATTTTCGATTGAGGGTTTTGCGTGTGATAAAGTATTTCGACTGCAAAAAGTAATTTTCGCATTAATGGGCTTACTAGATAAGTTGGGTTCGCGATTGGACAGGGCCATTTCAAGATTTTCGCTCTAGAGAAACTGGAAGCGAAAATTACTTTTGTCGATCCAGTTTTTCGATCGTAGGTTTCTGCTTTTTCAGATTAACCCCTAAAGTAGTTTATAACCACTAATTGACTCGCTTATGTATTAAAATAAATGCAATTAACTCTCTGTAATTCTGAACAATGACTTTTGGCTCAAAAGTTGAATTTTGAAAATCTGCAATACTTAGAGCAAAATGTCGAGAAAATTAGAGTTAATTAGGAAGCAATTGTTTTAATCAGCCCCCACCCACCCCCCCCCCCCCCCCCCCCCCCGAATTGTTATACCAATGTCGTTAGCTCCATATCATGAAGAATCATGAAGTCCTCCTTATTGAGTGTCCTCGAAAAAATTCCGCAACACTTCAAGAAAATCATCAAAAATATTTGAAGCTTAAAACATGATATATATCCCCCCTCAAATGACGCATCACAATTGATTTAACATGAAAACACATAAAATCAATTGCAAGTACCAAACATGTCACGCGCAATTTAGACAATTTAGCCTAGATACATGGCCTCCTAATCATGTATTCGAAATGTTGCGCGAGGGTATTAACAAGAACAAATATTCGCGTTTTATAAATTCAAAGTAGATGCAAAATTTATTTGCATGACATAATGTGCGATTTGTTTTCAGTTTTTTTTTTTATTTTTTAAAAAATATTATCATTAACTATATATATTACTATTTTGTTTTTTTATTTTTAACGTCACACCTAAAATTTCACAAGACATTTGAAAGGTAAAATGCCGTCAAGTCATGTCGTCAATTTAAAGTCCTAAGTTTATAGAATGGTCCATTTCGACAACTCTCACTAGGTTCACTCTAGCACTCTATTATTTCTAACTTGGGATTTTATATTTATATCTCTCAAGTCAACACAGGCAATTTTATGTCATTTTCCTGTGATCGAGGCGTTTTTAATCATTTCACCTACACGAAAGATCGTCGTCCTGGAATGAAAGGGACTTCGTGGAATTAATTTGGCTTGGACATCGAAAGGAAGGAAAGATATGAGAATGGTGAGCTTTATTTCTTCGTCTTCCATTTCTTTATCTCTTTTTTTTTCATTGGCATCTATCTTATTTTTCATCTCTTTTGTTCATATATTTCCTTTTATGCTCAAGCTGAAGCTCCACTTCTCCACGAGGCTATAGGAGATTATCGTAGGCGAAGTTCTTCTTATTTGTTCTCGGGCCGATACCGCGCTCCTATTCTCTTATTCCCTAGAGAGGTTTCAGAGATTGTTCTTTTGGAAAGTTAACGGTTATGGAATTCGTACCCAAGACTGTGCTCCTCTTCTCGTTTCCCGATATAAGACCGGATTATCGTAGGAGAAGTTCACTTTGAGGTGCTCCTCTTTCCAGCCGTTCTGACGAGCGTACGAGATTATCGACGGAGAAGTTCACAACAAGATCCATGCCACCCTCTAGGAATTTGTGATGTACATAGTCGGAAAGGCAGGTTCCTTTGGTCTGTTTTTTGTGCGTTGAGCAATGCCTTTTCTGTCATCTTTTCTCCTTTGTTTTTAATTTTCCTCCCCCTCCTTTTCTCGTTTGAACACTCATCCGAAGAATATAAAAATCGGTTGAAGGCTTGGAATGTGTTTCAAATGAAGAAAAGGGAATCGGAGAAAGCTCAAAGTGAATGACTAGGGGCTAGTGTAAGGGATAAAAAGTTTTATAGGGCCGAGTGAGGAATTATCGAAGTGCCCTTATCATTTGCTAACAATCTAAAGCAAGGCGAGTATGAAACCAAGAATCACTAGTTAAGACAAGCAACTGATGTGCGACTCGCTCGAGAATAAATCCAAAGAGAACACTTAAAAAGGCTAGAATCCTCACATATGTAAAGTGGCTTTTTGTCTAGTAGAGCAAACCATTGACTTTTAGACACAAGAATGCAACGTAGACTGACAAAATTAAGCAATTAATATGTCGCATATCAGGAAAATCTAGTCGTGATCAGATCGAATATCTTAAACATATCGTCATTCCACTAATAGTATACGTATATGTATAATACTTCTCTATTATTATTTACAAAATAGTTATTTATTTATTTTTTTCATGCAATATAAAGCATTTAAGTACTAAAACACATAGAATAGATCATATGAAAATGCCTACGAGCACGTAAAGCACATATTAAGGAAGATTCAACATGCCTAATTTTACGACAAGGAATTAGAACGTTTTTCATCCAATGCCTTGGTGAAAATGCCAGTTAGTTGATATCCGTGTTTACAAAATACATATCTTATGTCTATGTGTTTAGTGTGTGAATGATGAACAGGATTACACGTGATGGCAATGGCTCTTTGACTATCACTGTATATGGGTATATTATTTATATTGTACCCATAGTCGCAAAGCTGAGTCCGCATCCAAAGCATTTGCGAGCAACAGCTGGCGGCCGCGACGTATTCAGCCTCAGCCGTCGGTGTTGAGACGTAGTTCTGCTTCTTTGACAGCAAACCAGCTCTTCGTCTAAAAATTGAGCACCACCTGACGTGCTTTTCCTATCCGTTCAGCAAGCTGCATAATCAGCATCTTTATAGCCAATTACTTTGAAATTAGTCCCTTTAGGATACCATAGTCCTATGGTTGAGGTGCCCTTGAGGTAGCGCAAAATCCTTTTGACCGCATGCATGTGGGATGCTGTAGGAGTGGCTTGGAAACGGGCATAGAGACAGGTGACAAACATAATGTTCGGCCGCCTAAAGTGAGATACAGGAGAGACCCGATGATGCTGCAATAGAGTGTGATGTCAACCGCTTTTCCAGATGGATCGGCATCCAACTTGCAGCTTGTAGCCATGTGAGTGCTGATAGGCTTGCTCTGATCTTGATGGAATTTCTTCAAGATGACTCTGATATATTTGGTGACTTATGAAAATTCCATCATCGAGCTGCCTGACTTGTAACCCCAAAAAGAACTGCATTTCTCCCATGTGGCTCATCTCAAACTTGGTCTTCAATAGCCGAGGATTAGTGGATCCGAAGATGATGTCGTTGACGTATAATGGGATGACCATCATATCATTGTCTTGCCATTTAATGAAGAGAGTTGTATCGATTATTCCTCGGATGAATTCAGACTTTACGAGGAATTCACTCAGGACGTCATACCAAGCGCGTGGGGCTTGTTTTAGCCCGTAAGAGCTTTATCCAATCGATAGACGTGATCGGGATGTTCTAGGTCAACGAAGCCTTCTGGCTGAGTCAACGAAGCCTTCTGGCTGAGCGACATAGACTTCCTCCTTTAACACTCCATTGAGAAAGGCGGTCATATCGTCCATTTGGTAGACTTTGAAGTCATTATGTGCCGCATAAGCCGAGAAAAGGCGGATGGCTTCGATTCGGGCAACAAGAGCATACGTTTCGTCATGGGCAATGCCTTCCTGTTGATTGTAGCCCTTCGCAACCAATCTTGCTTTATTCCTGATCACTTCTCCATCTTCATTCTTTTTGTTCTTGAATACCCATTTCATCCCGATGACGGTTTTCCCATGCGAACAGGGTACTAATATCCACACTTGAAGGCGTTCGAATTGGGTGATCTCGTCTTGCATCGCAATTACCCAATCCGTGTCCTTAAGTGTGTCTGCTACCTTGGTTGGCTATTTTTGGCTTAAGATGCAACTGAATAGTCCTTGATGATGTCTTGTCCTTACTCCACTCGAAGGATCACCTATTATCTGATAGACTGGATGTGCTCGAGTCCACTTCCCCTCATGAGGCAAAGCCGAGCTAGAAGCATCAGCCATTTTTGTGGAGCGAGATCTCCAATAATCTGAGGGTGTTCAATTAGTTAAGGTAATTCATTCAGTTTCAGCACTTGAGTTGAGCGACTCTGATGACATTTCCTCAACCTCCATGGTTCGATCTTCAGCATTCTGAGGTAATTATGAATCGGGTGAAGTGAAGACATTTGAAGAACTTGGTATATCGGCTTCGTCTTGTGGAGGTTCCACGGCAGGTGTGTAGTGGTGTGGTTCGGCCGATATATCTGCTCAAAAAGTGAGTCCAAGTCTTCTAAAGCAAATCTCGTAACTTCTTCTAACGTTGAATCCTAAGTTGTTGCCATTCTTTGTTGGTCTTGTGCCAACACACCAGTGAGTGCAAGTTCTGAACCGCCGTATTCAGAAGCCATCTGGTTAGGTACTGGTCCTGGACTGATGTGACCAGAAGCCATATCTGCCACTTCTTGGAAAGTGACATTGTAGCTTTCTTTAATTGTTCGATTGGACTTGATGTATACTCGGTATGCTTTCGAAGTAGAATAATACCCGATGAAAGTGGCTTCAAGTGCTTTAGGGTTCAACTTCCCGTGTTGTTCTTTTTCATTCGCGACAAAGCACTTGCACCTGAAGACCTTGACGAAAGTTGGGTACTCGCCTATTAATGATTTCGTACGGAGTCTTATCAAAGCACTTGTGAACTATCGTCATGTTCTGAGTGAAGAAGGCGGTATTTATTGCTTCAGCCCAAAGGAAGTGTGTCAGGCCTGAGTGGATCAACATCGTACGCGCGGCTTGCACTAGAGTTCTGTCTTCTTTTCGACTACTCCAAAAACACAGGTGATGTGACCTCCTGGGACGATGTGCACTATAGGTCGGCTGTCAGAACACCTTTTACAGGGCACCTTTTGGCAGGATATGTGGTCTTGTCAATAGTAATATTGGTGCTGTCTTATCATAAACGAACACGTGTCCTATACAACACTTTACATTTATGATAGCGTATCAAGGAAGATTTACCTTTTTTGGTGGCTGCCAGCTGGCGTCGAAGGTCCCTGCGGATCCCTACTTCTACTCTTTACCATTTCTTATAAGGTCAAGTACTTGAATTCAATAATAAAATACCTAAATCAAGGACTAAAGTACCTAATATTAGGTACAAAATAACTAATACATGTAGAAAATACTTGCGAATTGGGGGAGAACATCTAAGACAAAAATGGTGGGTTTTCCCAAGCATTCTACATAAGAACATTTTATCCTCATTAACACCACAAATTAGTTTTCTAGCCACTTCACTTTCGTATACGGTCAAGTACTTGAATTCAATAATAAATACCTAAATCAATGACTAAGTACCTTATTTTGAGAAAACTACTGAGATTCATGCAGAAAACAGTTGCGAATTTGGGGAGAACATGTAAGACTAAAATTACGGGTTTTATCAAGCATTCTACATAATAAGAACACTTGATCCTCATTAACACCACAAACTAGTTTTCTAGCCACTTCACGTTCATATATGGTCAAGTACTTGAATTCAATAATAAAATACCTATATCAATGACTAAATTACCTAATTTTAAGAAAAATATTGATAAACATGTAGAAAATACTTGCGAATTGGGGGAGAACATCTAAGACTAAATGGTGGGTTTTATCAAGCATTCTACATAATAAGAACATTAATCCTCATGAACACCAAACATTAGTTTCTAGCACTTCACTTTCGTATAAGGTCAAGTACTTGAATTCAATAATGAAATACCTAAATAAATGACTAAATTACTTAATATTAGGTACTAAATACACTCCACATGGAGTGTACATAAAACATGTAAATCATCGAACCACAAAAAGCACATAAATTAGATGAACGCTCTTAGATGAATAATTCACCTACATTTCCTCCTGATAAAATTAGTAACGAAATCTGGAAAATTCCGTATGCCTCGATCCTCTAAAATTATTTCTATATCAGTGTATTTAATAAGTCATATAAGTTTCAAAATTCTCAATTCCTAAGTAACAAAAACCCTAGAAACCTCCAAAAGCCTACAATAATGAAAACTCTAATAACCCGGAAAGCTTTATAGGTATAGGTAGGGTCAAAAACATTTTAATAATGAATGTCGAAAACTTTATTAGCACTGAAAACTTCTTGAATAAAACACTATGCCAAAATGTATATAGAATGCCGGAACTTTCTAATATCCATGCTTTAGGGTTTACCGAAAACTTTGGAAACATTATTATAATGCTGAAAACCTTAAAGTAACTATATTTTATACCGAAAACTCTATATATTATATATGACCGAAAACTTTTAGCTTAATGACGAAGTGCCGAAAACTTCTAAAGATTTACCACTATTCATACCTCGAAAACCCTCAAACCAAACTAATCTGCCACGATAATCATCTCCGAAAATTATCTTATTCCGCAAAAATGGTACACCGTAGAATAATTTTTTAACAACGGCATATCCTTCTAAAATCATTAAGGTTATATTACATAAATACTGATAGGGGTGACCTTCGATCCAGCATTCCTCCTGACCTGACAACTCACAAGGAACAGAGTAGGAGGTTAGGTCTTAAGGAGGCAAGGACCAGGTGCGAAGTCCGACCAAGGCGATGTAAGAAGGTGATGTTCAGAGGAGCTCGGGAGATTTTCCAGAGAGCTACGGAACTATCCAGAGGGACCAAAGGAAGTAATCGAGAGAGCTAAGGAAGTGTCCAGTAGACCTGAAGAGGGAGATATCCCAGGAAGCTACGGAACTATATGAAAGGGCCAGAAGAAGAGCTCGGAAGAGCTGAGGGAACGTCCAGGAGACCTGACGAGGGAAGCAGTACCACACCCTAGGCGCGCCCATAAGTATAAATAGGGCTCCTTATCCATTCTACAACGGATTGCAAACGCCCCACACACACTAACACACCAAGAACACACATAGATACTCTCTCTCCCTCTCTTTATCTTCGTCATACTGTTCATAGCCGAGAATCACTTGTGAAGAAGAGAAAGTGAGCTCGAGTGTGTAATCTTCCTCCGTTATTAGTGAATATTCTCCGGCGGCCCGTGGACGTAGGATTCACCCGAATCCGAACCACGTAAATCATTGTCTCTTTACTTTTCCGTCCTCTATATTACTACCCAACCATGATTTCACCCGAACCGGCCCTCACCTTGATTCCCAGACCATAAATATTGTTGATCGGGGTCGTACCCGCATCAAATGGCGCCGTCTCTGGGAATCGAGGGTCGGAACGTGAAACATGGAGTCAGGGCTTGGATCCAACGACTGTTTTTTGATGATTTCTGGGCTGTTGTTTACGTTTTCTTCTGTCGCATTTCGTCGAACACTTGCCGGGCACAAGCTTGTCTCGCCATAAGCCCGGCCACCGGCCACCTTGGCCTCGCCGTCAATGACCAGATCACCACCAGAGCACCGCCGACGAAGCAACAGAGGCCACCCATTCGAATCTGCTGTCACAAGGGCAGAAACGCTTCGGTGCAATCGTTGTGCGAGCTCGTTTTCGTCGCGGCATACCTCGGCCCAACGACCACCGCCGACGAAGCCGCGACCACCGGCAGACTCGCTGGGAAACGCTCTATCCGCAGGCGTGCCTTCCGCGGCCAAAGACCAACCACAACGAGCATAATCGCCGGTAAAATTCGCGTCGACGCTCACAAAATCCCATGACGCGATTTAGGCAAAATCGTAAAATCGACGAGCGAGACCTCAAAATCGAGGATGCCCAAGGTGCTGAACCTCCGTTTCATCTCGTCGCCGGTCAGCCGCGCCATTACAGGAGCAGGAAAGACGTCGAGGCGATGACGTCTGTTAAGAAGATGAGAGACAATCACGTCGAGCCCCGATATCAGATTTCTTGAGGCCGAGTCGAGGCAGCCATGGCCGTCGCACTTGGAGGACGACCACTGTGGCCATCGCCACGCTGGTCGCCGGCGACGTCCTTGCCGGAAACCCCACCCCGGGAACGTGATGTAAGTTTTCTGATTTTTTAGGGTGTTGAGTGAAATTACCGAAATAATAGGGTTAATTCTGTTATTCTCCTTGGGACCAAATGTTGTGAATCTAAGAGCAGTAGGGGCGAAAATAGGATTTCGATAATATTTAGGACGTGGTGGTTATTTCACCTGGGGTTCTTGATGGGCTTGGGCCTTTAATCTGTGGAAATTATATGTTGGGCTATACAATTAAGTTATTGGGTAGCTTAAATTTATTAAGTACTTGGGCTTTTGGACCCGAGGGACTTTAAATATTTGCATTCCTGATATTATTTTGCGGGGCTTAATTAATTATCTTCCATTATTAATATTATTTTAGTTAGTTTCTGAAAATAATTATTTTGGAATTATTGAGATTAATTATCATAGCTGCTAGAATTAATTATTTTGGGTTACCAAAATAAGTTAAATGTGTGACTTTTGGAGTCGGGGGACTTACATGAATTGGGCTTAATTTATTAGGCTCTCAAATTAATTATCTTGCGCTTAAATATTCGGGTTGCTAGAATTATTGTCATTGGGCTGGCCCAGTAGGTCTCCATCAGGGCTGCCAGAAGGCACAACCTAGCCAAGTACAGACAGGCGTACTACTGTCAGACTGACATGCACTCTGTCTGACCATAATGTTCCCCTGTCTACACCCTCTTTGTGTCCCCTGGTCGGCTGTAAACAGTCCCGTCCTTTGCAACACCCTGTGTCAGGATTAGCTGGGACATGTACCTCCTCCGTACACTACCTTTGATCTCCAGTTTTCCTACTTAAATACGGACCTCCAGCCATCCCACTTAGCTACCCCATATCTCGAAGTCAGACCACTCTAGATCACCGGATTAGAAGGAATACTGGGATAGGCGCTGAAATTTATTTGTACATGCTTACTTCTAACCTGCCATGACGCACTGTTTCACTACGCAATTACAAAATATTATTTCATTATTATTTTTATTATCTCACGACACTCACTGCGTCTCGTGCGTTGGAGTTGCTTGTGGCTGTGGCTTGTAGATTTGGCAGGTATGGTGGTCCAGCTCTCGCTGACAACAGTAGCCTGTAAACCTTGGCTTAGACCCAAACTGGTAGAGGGGACCATAAGCCCTGGCTGGAAGTGAAACCCTGTAAGCCCTGGCTTAAACCCAGGCTGGGAGTGAAGCCTCTATGCTCCGACGTAGCTCCAGATGAGGAAGGAGGCCATGAGTCCTAGCTCTGATACTAGGTGAAAGAGAAGCCTATATGTTGGGAATGGTGGTGGGCCCCGCGGTGGTCAGTGGGCCCCGCAGCGGAACGGTCTCGGTTTGGCTCGGTACGACGATCGGGAGAAGTGGGACCCACGGGGTAAATTTGGTGGGACCCGCACAGTAACTACCACGGTAAAAATAAAATTACGTAAAGTAAGAAAGAACACCAGAACTTTAACGTGGAAAATCCTCTGTTAACGAAGAGGAAAAAACCACGGCCGAGTCGGCAAAATCTTCACTATAGTAAAAATTACAACCCTCGAATTTTTACTATCTCACTTTTACCACTCGTGTTTACCTCACACCTCTCTGTGGATGTGGAACCCTATCAGTTTCTACCTGAACTGATAACCTCACAATTCACTCGAACTACTTCTCTCTATATATAGTAAAACTCGAATGAGCTTGTGATGATAATAACTGAAGAATCCTCAGCCTATTTATAGATGTCTTCAGCTCTTCTGGACCACTCAAAACGGGTGGCCAGGAATCCGCCGCGTCGCCCTTCAATATAAACCTTTCATTAAAATAATATTATAATATAATATTATTTATTTTTTTCTTTTTCAACACTGATGGGCGGTAGGTGGGCTGGAAGTCAACACTATAAGCCCCGAACTGAATCCTGGCTGTAAACGAAACCCTGTAAGCCATGGCTTAGACCCAGGCTGGGAGTGAAACCTATACGCCCTGGCTTTGATCCAGGCCAGGCATGAAGTCCCTTAGCCCCGACGTAGCTCCAGATGGAAAAGAAGCCTCTAAGCCCTGGCTTTGATCCAGGCTGGAAAAAAGCCGCCCAGGTTTCGGATTACTCTGGACTAGGACACCTGTTGGCGCGCGGAATGAAAAATGCCCAGGTTTCGGATTACTCCGGACTAGGACACCTGTTGGCGTGTTGAAGAAAAATGCCCAGGTTTCGGATTACTCCGGACTAGGACACCTGTTGGCACTCATCGCGAAAAGGCCGCCCAGGTTTCGATTACTCCGGACTAGGACACTTGTTGGCGCGCGAAACAAAAAATGCCCAGGTTTCGGATTACACCGGACTAGGACACCTGTTGGCACTCATCGCAAAAAAGCCGCCCAGGTTTCGGATTACTCCGGACTAGGACACCTGTTGGCACTCATCGCGAAAAAGCCGCCCAGGTTTCGGATTACTCCGGACTAGGACACCTGTTGGCGCGCGGAACCAAAAATTGCCCAGGTTTCGGATTACTCCGGACTAGGACACGTGTTGGCACTCATCGCGAAAAAGCCGCCCAGGTTTCGGATTACTCCGGACTAGGACACCTGTTGGCGCGCGGAACCAAAAATTGCCCAGGTTTCGAATTACTCCGTACTAGGACACCTGTTGGCACTCATCGCGAAAAAGCCGCCCAGGTTTCGGATTACTCCGGACTAGGACACATGTTGGCGCGCGGAACCAAAAATTGCCCAGGTTTCGGATTACTCCGGACTAGGACACCTGTTGGCACTCAAAGTGAAAAACTTACCCAAGTTTCGAAGCATCCCAGGTGGGAGAGAAAGCTCCAAGGCTCTGACTCAACCACCAAAAAGAAGATCGAACCAGCCAATGCTGGCCTTGCGAAAGACCGAAAGGTTCACCGGTACCCTACGAACCTGGTCAAAGCGAATACGAGGATTGTCGGACCTAGCTCACCCGAAGCTCCCCAGGCATCTCCCGGGGTACACTCTTCACGTACTTCGAATGTGCTGATAAACATCAGCACAATCCGAAGTAGGGGGAGTGGAGAGTTGTAGTAGTAAAGGTCCCCGCATTGACAGAGAGGCGGTCAAACACTTAAACGTCCCTGGGATAAAAACAAGCTCCAGGTGGAAAGCCTACCTGGTAGCGTACCGACCCGGCGCGAGCCCGCAATCTATAAAAAAGAAAGCAAGCAGCGCTGGGTTCAGGCTATAAAAATATCTCCAAGATCAGCCATCAGGGCCTTCTCCTTCGCCACCAACAAAGCCTGAGCCTTGAGGTCGGAGAGTTGATGTTGCCCCTCGACGAGCCGGTTCAGAGTAGCTGCAGGGTCATTCCTCTTGACAGTGAGAATAGCCGTATTCTGCTCCTCCAGTTGGCGCAACTTTTGAGGGGCTAGGTCCTTAAGATAGGTCGCCAGAGGCTGGCGCAGGACTCTCCGCACCGGCACAGAAGACCCAACCTAACTGTTGGGATATCCAAGTCCAGCTCCGTGCTGGCACCAAAAGAAGACCCAACCTAACTGTTGGGATATCCAAGTCCAACTCCGTGCTGGCACCAAAAGGAAACCCAACCTAACTGTTGGGATATCTACCTACGTCCAGCTCCGGGCTGGCACGTAAAGACCCAACCTAACTGTTGGGAGATCTAAATCCAGCTCCCCGCTGGCATCAGAAGGCCCAACCTACGTGTTTGGGATATATAAGTCTAGCTCCGCACCGGCACAGAAGACTCAACCTAACTGTTGGGATATCCAAGTCCAGCTCCGTGCTGGCACCAACAGAAGACCCAACCTAACTGTTGGGATATCCAAGTCCAGCTTCGTGCTGGCACCAAAAGAAGACCCAACCTAACTGTTGGGATATCCAAGTCCAGCTCCGTGCTGGCACCAAAAGGAAACCCAACCTAACTGTTGGGATATCTATCTAAGTCCAGCTCCGGGCTGGCACGTAAAGACCCAACCTAACTGTTGGGAGATCTAAGTCCAGCTCCCCGCTGGCATCAGAAGGCCCAACCTACGTGTTTATATAAGTCTAGCTCCGCATTAGCATAGGAAACCCAACCTAACTGTTGGGAAATCTTAATCCAGCTTTGTGCTGGCATGCGGAAACCCGACATGTCTGATCGGGGCATCTAAGTCCAGCTCGGTGCTAGCACACGAAGGCCTAACTTATCTGTTGGGAAATGTAAGTCCAGCTCCGTGTTGGCGTTGGGAAACCCAACCTAACTGTTGGGATATCTAAGTACAGCTTCGAGCTGGCACGTAAAGGTCCAACCTAACTGTCGGAAAACCCAAGTCTAGCTCCGCGCTGGCACCCGAAGACCCAACTAACTATCGGGATATCTAAGTCCAGCTTCGTGCTGGCACAAGAAGCTCAACCTAACTGTTGGGACGTCTAAGTCCAGCTCCGCGCTGGCACCAGAAGACCCAACCTATCTGTTGGGATACCTAAGTCCAGCTCTATGCTGGCACAGGAACACCCAACCTAACTGTTGGGATATCTAAGTCCAGCTCCGCGCTGGCACACACCCAACCTGACTGTTGGGATGCCTAAGTCCAGCTTTGCCCTGGCACCAGGAAACCCAACCTACCTGTTGGGAAATCTAAGTCCAGCTCCGCACTGGCACCAGAGTACCCAATCTACGTGGTTGTGAATATAAGTCTAGCTCTGTGCTAGCATAGGAAACCTAATCCATCTGGATGGGGATATCAAAGTCCAGCTCCGCGCTGGCACGAAAAGGCCCAAGCTATATGTTTGGGTTATCTTAGTCCATCTCTGCGCTGGCATTCAAAGACCCAACCTATCTGGAGTGGGATATCTAAGTCCAATCCCGTGCTGCCGCATAATACCTAACCTATCTGTTGGGACATCTAAGTCCAGTCCCGTGCTGGCACTCGAAGACCCGGCCTACTTCATCGGAATATCTAAGTTCAGCTCCAACCTGGCCGGCAACGCTCGACCCAGTGTTCTTGAAGCATCAGCACGACCCGTTCGTTGAAGTTTGGTCACAGGAAAACGAAGTTTGGCCACAAGAAAGACCTGATAGGAAGGGACCACGGAGAGCTGAAGAGCTGGAAGTTGAGACAGGATTCCCCACAAGCGAAGGCGGATAATTACGCCACATTGGCTTCATGCAGGATGAAGTCCAGATCCAATTTGCAGCCTTTCACTCGAGGAGCTTCTCCTGTTCTACTGTAAGCTTGCTAACCCATCCTTCAGCTGTCTGGCCGTGGCATCTCTACGCTTCAACAGCTTGGCTAGCTCCATGGAGACGAGCCATGATCGGGAGGTTGGCCAGCGGAGTGGACATCCCACTTACCTAAGGAAACCGAGGGGGCCTACAGCATTGTAACACAACCCCCACGCCAACATACGAAGACATGGTTCCTAGAGCAGGGGTCATACACCAGCTCTCCGTCGATGAAGAGACCTAATCTATGCAACTAGGGGTCCATCTTCGAGCTGATGAAGGGAGATCTGGTCCATCTTGTCAAGATTCACAGGTTTTTAGGTCAGCTGTTCGGATTCCAGGTTAGTTCTCACCCACAAGCTGGATCTGCTCGATCCTAATTTATGAGTCCAGCTTTATGTTGACCTGAGAAGATCCCACTCATCTACCTGGGATTTCTAAGCCAGCACCAGGCTGGCGTTTAAAGAGGCTATTCATTTATTCGAAGTTCCTAAGTCTGGCTTCATGCTGGCAAGCAAAGATCCGATGCACCCCATCCGGACGTTTTGAGTCCAGATCTAACTGAGAAACAGAGACTTGAGTTATCTAGTCCGACTCATAAGGACCTGATCTAGGCAATTAGAATTTTCAAGTACAGCTTTCTACTAGTGAAGGGGACCTGATCTATGTGATCAGGATTTTAAAGATCAGCTTTCCGCCAACAAGTACAGACCTGGTCTACTGATCAAGAGCCCAACTACGGGCTAGCAGACATGCGAAGTCCTGAGCTGTTTGGGACTTCTTGGGTGACGGGAGAAAATGGCGGAAGAAATTTAAGGACACCAGAGGAGGAATGCTTTCTTAATAATACTCCGAGCTGCAATACTCAGCATATTGCAACTCAAAGTAGGGGGACTGGATTATAGGGGTGACCTTCGATCCGGCATTCCTCCTGATCTGACAACTCACAAGGAACAGAGTAGGAGGTTAGGTCTGAAGGAGGCAAGGACCATGTGCAAAGTCCGACCAGGGCGATGTACGAAGGTGATGTTCAGAGGAGCTCGGGAGATTTTTCAGAGAGCTATGGAACTATCCAGAGGGACCAAAGGAAGTAATCGAGAGAGCTAAGGAAGTGTCCAGTAAACCTGAAGAGGGAGATATCCCAGGAAGCTACGGAACTATATGGAAGGGCCAGAAGAAGAGCTCGGAAGAGCTGAGGTAACGTCCAGGAGACCTGACGAGGGAAGCAGTACCAGACCCTAGGCGCGCACATAAGTATAAATAGGGCTCCTTATCCATTCTACAACGGATTCCAAACGCCCCACACACACTAACACACCAAGAACACACATAGATACTCTCTCTCCCTCTCTTTATCTTCTTCATACTGTTCATAGCCGAGAATCACTTGTAAAGAAGAGAGAAAGTGAGCTCGAGTGTGTAATCTTCCTCCGTTATTAGTGAATATTCTCCGGCGGCCCGTGGACGTAGGATTCACCCGAATCCGAACCACGTAAATCATCGTCTCTTTACTTTTCCGTCCTCTTTCTTACTACTCCAACCACGATTTCATCCGAACCGGCCCTCACCTTGATTCCCGGATCATAAATATTGTTTCGGGGTCGTACCCGCATCAAATACCTATAAACATAAACCAAAATTTTATAGATCTAGGGTTTTCTAAACATATATTTCGAAACCCTTATGGTTAACATAAAATCATGTTCGACATACATAGAATCACATAACTGCTGAAAGTATGTTAGCCTAATAAACATGAACATTACGCAAGTTTACCTTCAAAATTTCGACTCTTATTATGATCCAAAGCTCGTTGAAATATTCTCTTTTGTACTTGATGTAGTTCTCGCACTTATTCTTACTTGGCTTCCTCTTCTTTGTTTATAAGATATACACGAGTCTTTCCTTTCGTGAATGACATGACAAGATGGTGATCTTATTTTTCGTAAGGTTTAAGCAACGTCATTATTAGAGTTAAAGAGTTCATCTTAGAAAATTTGGGCCTAAATTGGAAACTAAGCTTAGCCAAATTCAATACATTCCAACTTTTAATTTTTTGATCAATTTAGAAATTATGTTACAACTATAGAAATTTATATTTTCATTTCACTACTTAAATTTCTTTACCAACTTGCTAATTCACAAAACTACATAGTTACAACAGAATCCCGTAATTAAAATTTACGTATTACAGCATCCCCCTTACAGAATTTCATCCCCAAAATTACGCCAACTGGAATAACTCGGGATAAAGAATTGTCATATGATCCTCACGCTCCCATGTGGCTTGCTCAATTAATTGATTCTGCCACAGAACTTTAACTAACGGAATAGTTTTATTCCGAAGTTGCTTCATTTCATACTTCAAAATCTCTACAGGATTCTCTTCGTAACTCAAGTCAAGCTTGAGCAGCTGATATAGAAGCTCGTCTGAATCACGTGGCTCGGGTCCGCGACGTACTTTCGTAATGTCGATACGTGAAATACGTCGTGAACTTGTGATACGCAACTCTAATTGGTACGCAACTTTGCCGACTCGTTTAAGGATTTTGAATGGGCCTATGTATCTTGGGATCAGCTTGCCTTTCCTTCCAAAGCATTTTACCCCTTTCATCGGGGAAATTTTCAGAAATACTTGATCGTCTTCTGCAAACTCCAAAGGTCGCCGTTGATGATCTGCGTAACTTTTCTGACGACTCTGAGCTGTTCGCATCCTTTCCCGAACTTTCGTTACTGCTTCCGTCATCTCACGAATCATATCGGGTCCCAGCAGTGCTCGTTCGTCGATTTCATCCCAGTGGATAGGAGATCGGCATTTGCGCCTGTATAAGGCCTCGTATGGTGCCATTCCGATCGTAGCGTGGAAGCTATTGTTGTAAGAAAATTCGACAGCGGCAGGTATTTACTCCAGTTTCCCTTGAAATCGAGTACGCACGCCCGTAGCATATCCACGAGAGTCTGGATCGTTCGCTCAGAGTGCCCATTGGTTTGGAGATGATATGCATTACTGAACGCCCCATTGCTTTATGTAGCTTTGACAAAAGTTCGACAAAAATCTCGAATCTCAATTCGAGACAATAGAGGTCGGACTTCCATGGAGTCGAATTATTTCCTGAATGTATAATTCAGCGTAGCGTTCCATGGAAAAAGTACAACTGATTGAAAGGAAATGGGCTGATTTAGTTAGGCGATCAACAATCATCCATAGCATCGTGGCCTTTCGTCGTTTTGGGTAAACCAACGACGAAATCCATCGTGATATGATCCTATTTCCATTCTGGTTTATGGTAGGGACTGTAGAGTTCCAGCGGGTCACTGGTGTTCTGCTTTAATAAATTGGCAGGTCAAACATCGGTTCACAAACGCGGCGATGTCTTGCTTCATTCCTGGCCACCAGTACGTTATTCGCAAATCTTGATACATCTTTGTGGCCCCTGGGTATACTGAGTATGTGGTCGCGTGTGCTTCCGTCATTATCGTTTGTCGTAGCTCCTCATTGTCAGGTACATAAAGACGGCTCTTGTATAATAAAGCTTCTTCCTCTCGGATTTTAAAATCCCCGGGTAGCGCCTCCTATATTTTTAGGTAGAGTTCGTCGTCTTGTTGCGTATTCATGATCCATTCTAGCAGCGTGGGTTGAAGAGTTAATGTTGCTAGTCTTGCCTCAACTTCGCCTAAATTGACTACCTTTATCCCAAGCTGATGTAACTCGGCATTCACCGCTTTTCGGCTTAACGCATCTGCGACTACGTTTGCCTTGCCCGGATGACAGCTGATGGTGCAATCGTAGTCCTTTACGAGCTCCAGCCATCTTCGTTGTCGCATATTCAGCTCCTTCTGAGTGAAGAAATACTTCAAGCTCTTATGGTATGTGAAGATCTCACACTTCTCTCCGTAGAGATAATGTCTCCAGATCTTCAAAGCAAAGACCATTGCTGCTAGTTCTAGGTTGTGGGTCGGGTAGTTCTTTTCGTATTCCTTTAGTTGTCACGAAGCATAAGCACTCACCTTTTCGTTCTGCAGCAGCACACATCCCAAGCCATTCTTCGAAGCATCACTATAAACTGCAAATCCTCCAGTTTCTGATGGTATTGTCAATATCGGGGCAGAGGTAAGACGTTTCTTCAATTTTTGAAAGCTCTGTTCGCATGCTTCGGTCCACTTACGGTAGAGGCAATACTTTGGTCAATGTAGAGGCAATACTAGAGAAGTCCGCTATAAACTTAAGGTAGTATTCCGCAAGTCAAAGAAAACTCCGAACCTCGATAGGAGTAGTAGGTTGTGGCCAGTTACTCACAGCTTCGATCTTACTCGGGTCCACGGAGATTCCATTTCCAGAAATCACGTGTCCCAAGAAGGCTATTTGCTCAAGCCAGAATACACATTTCTTGAATTTGGCGTCAAGCTCTTTGTCTCGCAGAATTTCTAAGACAGTTCGTAGGTGACTTTCGTGTTCATCCCTTATCTTAGAATAGATCAGGATATCGTCGATAAAGACGATTACTAAACGATCAAGATAGCCCTTAAAGACTCGGTTCATAAGGTCCATAAAGGCAGCAGGGGCATTGGTCAGTCCAAAAGGCATGACCAAAAATTCATAATGGGCGTACCTCGTACTGAATGCAGTTTTAGGAACATCTGCCTCCCTGATCTTTAATTGGTGTTATCCCGAACGGAGGTCAATTTTCGAAAATACTGTTGCTCCTTGTAGTTGATCGAATAGATCATCGATCCTTGTCGGAGGATATTTAGTCTTGATCGTGATCTTATTCAATTCCCTGTAGTTGATGCACAGTCGCATCGACCCATCCTTCTTTCGTACGAAAAGAACCGGTGCACCCCACGACGAGAAGTTGGGTTGTATAAATCACTGCAATAAGTCTTCTAACTGTTCCTTTAACTCTTTCAGTTCATTCGGTGATAAACAATAGGGAGGTTTAGAGATTGGGGCAGACCCCGGTATCAAATCTATTGTGAATTGTATTTCTCGATGAGGGGATAACCTGGGGAGATCATCGGGAAATACGTAGGCGTACTCATTGACTACAGGTACGTCTTTTAGTTCCGGCTGAGGTAATTCCTCTGCCTTCACCGCGTATACGAGATAAGACTCACAACCTGACCTCAAAAGTCGTTGAGCCTTCAGAGCTGATATTCGTGGAATATCATTCCTATTTGCTTTACCCCATAAAATGAATGCTTCTTCTTCAGGCAGCTGAAATTTAACGACCTTTTTGTTGCAATCTATGATGGCTCCATATCTTGAGAGCAAATCCATCTCAAAGATAACATCCTAGTCGTTCATCGGGATTACTATTAGGTCGACACTCAAGTTCCTACCCTCAATATTTACGACACAACCTTTCAGTACTTGGTTGGTATGCGTCGGATCACCATGTGGTAGAGTAACTATATAGTTGCACTCAGATGAGGTAGGGGATATTCCTACCTTTGTCACATACTTAGCCGACACGAATGAACGTGTGGCTCCAGAGTCAATCAACACAGAAGTGGGTACGATATAGATAGTTAACGTACCCGTCACAACAGAAGGGTTCGCTTTCGCCTCTTCATTGGTCAAAGTAAACACTCGAGCCAGTATGAGTGGAGGTCGAACCGGTGGTTGGTTTAGGTTCTGGGGCATGTTTATGTTACAGTTCCTGCCATAGTGCCCCATTCTTCCACACCTGAAGCACTGGGGGCTTGGATTCGGTCTAGATTGTTAACAAACGCCGAAGTGGTAGTGACCACACTGTCTGCACTGGGTTGCTGGGTTGGGAGGTCAGAACATTCATGGGTCTCTGGTTCAACATTGGGCGCCAATTCTTGTGGCGCCCCGCCATCTACTTACCATTTCTAATGCTAACTTACGTGGCTAATGTCAGTTTAAAATAAATAAGATGCGAAAACGCGGGTAAAATTTTTCCTTTTATATAAAGGAATTCGTTCTGTACAAGTCAAAATATTGCTCCCAACCTATTTACAAAGGATAGTTGCCTAATAGCAACAAAAGGAATCCTAACTTCCGCCCCACGGGTCGCATTCATGTACACACCACCCTCAAAAGTCGTTGGAAGCTTCAAAAGATAGCCTTGCCGTCCTAAGCGATCACATACCGTGGTCGCGCGTACCTACAACACATAAAACATGGGATGAGCTATAAAGCTCAGTAAGTAGGAATAATGCATGTCGTGCACATGTCTCATTTGCAAAGGCATCCGCGCCAATGCATTCAGACCCTAATAGGATAAAACTCAATCTTATATCTCTCAGGGCCCTCGACTGACTTACTATGCACCATTTTCAGAGCTCAATTCCAATAAGGACAATGGTCCAGCAATCCACAAAGGGTGACGAACCCATAAAATACCAGTCACGCATTTCGGCCCAACACCAGAGATACCCTCAGTGTCGCTACCACCCTCGAATCGCCTCCTCCAGGTCGCACCTACCGCAATTCAGGGCATTCTGCCCAAATAATAAAAATATATCCGACGACGTACCGGGTCGTCATGGTGTCATAGAAGCAGTCCAGACTCAACTGTGAGTCGACATCAGATGCCTATATCGGCAAATATCCATCGCTTTCAAGCGACATTATACCATGCATACTCTCATCTCACTATTTCCGTGCATGCCGTGTATGCATGTGTTCATGCTCATGTAAACAATACTAAAATGCATGCTATATCATCATATATAGCAAATAATTCACATAATCTCATATAAACAGATAGCCACGTAATTCATGTTAGTGCAAACAATTTATGTGTTGTAGTTGAAATTCCCACTTACCTGGTACTCCTTAGCTATTTTAATCCTATCGTACGATATGTCGTAAATCTTCAAACCCTAAATATAGAAACGTATAAAATTAAGGTTTGTTAGTCTAATTACAGTTTTACTAAAATGGCTTAATTTGAAAACCCTAGTTTTGACTTCTAAATTTCGAACCCAAATTTTGAATTAACCTCGACATGACTTAGACATTTTCATGGTAATTCTCGATATTACACATACTAAGTAATATAAAATCTTAATATATGATATAAGGTAAATCTCGACACTGAAATGGTGCTAGATCTCGAGATAGATGTCGACATTATTAATTAAATGTCGAGAGGTGTGTCGATATTATAATAAATGTCGAGATGTGTGATGAAGATGAAAAATGTCGAGATGTGCTTACACATAAGGATGTCGACATTAAGCAATACATAATAAGAGATGTGTTTCGACATTAGCAATAGCTCTCAATATAATATCAATAGCTCTCGACATTTTCATGATAACTTCAACATGGATTTCGATACATATTAAGCATAAATGTCGAGCTTTAATTCAGTACATGATATCGATACTGAATTTACATGAAGCTTCGAGATGTATGTAATATAAAATGTCGATATGGCTTTCAGTTATGATTTCGAGATTTTAACTAATCATTGCACATAGTTCGACATTTTACTATTTCAATTTCGGATTCATATTATACTAGATCTTGATATAAATATCGAATTCCTTCTATCCTCATTACTGATTTCGATATTACACCTAACAGGGTTTCGGGACTATTGTTCGAAATTCTTCTATATCATTAGCATGGTTTCGATATTCTATACACCTTTCGACATTTCAGTTTTAAATCACGTACAATTTCGACATGGAGGATCTCAACATAAATCTCGGCTTCCTTAAATCTTCTTAAAACCTCGAAATTATTCCTACAAATTTACTATGGCTTCGAGAATTATCATCTGGGCAGTTATATCATCGTTCATCATTCCTTAGATAATCTAACTTCCAATGAAAACCCTATTTCTTAAAAGCAGTAAGAACATCTCAGCTTTCGAGATTTTTTTGAGGACTAGATCCGTGTGATTCTATACCTAATTGAAATCCTTTCAAGTCTAATCATTCACTAACATACAAAGTGTAAGTCAAGCACATAGTTATAGTAAAATTGTACCTTTTTTTTCTAAAGCTTTGTGTGAGATTTTGATCCAGCTTTTAGTTTCGTCTGGTTGTATGTTCTCGGCAGTTTTATGTTTACCAAGTGGGGTTTTTCATTTCTTATTTATCCTCAAGTTGGCGTGTAATCATGGACAAATGACATCAATAGCTTTACTTTTCTTTCCAACTAAGTAATTGATACTTATCTCAATTACTAATATATTTCTTTTGTAATTCTTCCACATCCTTCAACTCGAGTTCCTAAGATGTCGAGTTTTACCACTTTTGATCTTGAAAAGTTTCGAGATCCTGAGGTAAAGTTTAAGGATATCGAGTGATTTGATAATTCTATAATGTCGGCATCCTTATTTATTACAAGTTGTTCTTTCAAACTTTAAATACATCGAGGTTCAAAGATCTTAAGATTTCAAGATTTTATGATACCAAAATTTGAGCTTCATAAATTTCGGTTCCTAAGAATTTCGAAATTGTTGATTTTAACAATCAACAACTAGACATTTCGACCCTCATGTTGTTAAGTTTCGAACTTATTTCTACTAATTCATACTCCCCAAAATGCGGTATTTAATACTTAATATATTAAATCAAATCTTCTAAGTTATCATGCCATGTACCAAAACCCTAAAGTCAATAACTAACCTAAATTCAGTTAATTCCTCTACCTGGTTAGTAACCCTAATAGCATCCAAGTTGATATCATGTTAACACATAAAATCATAAAACATATTCCATGCAGTCACGTAAGTCACATATCATGTATGCATATTTATTGGCCAAACTTACGTGCGGGACCCGGGTATTACAATTCTGTTGACCCTTGCGATTTCCTTGGCCTTTGTTGAAAACTTGGCGTTTACGGTCATTTCCTGGTACTTGCTAACTCTCCCTTCTCTTCTTTCCCTCCTGAGCTTCAGTAACCTGAGCCTCTGCATGCTCATCTATCATGGCCCGCTCTGCTACTTGGATGAATTCCATCTGTTGGGCTCCCAAGATACTTAAGTCGCGATAAAGTTCAGGATTGAGGCCAGTAATGAACCTCGTCACCTTCAACAGATAAGTTGCGACCATGTGAGGAGCAAAACGGGATAGCTCCTCAAATCGACAAATATACTGGGCTACCGGCATTGCCCCTATTTCAGATTCATAAACTCTTGCATTTGGCGTTCCTGTTCATGGGCTGTGAAGTACTTGCTATGAAAGAGTTCCTTGAATCGTTCCACGTCATTGTCACTTGGGTAACACCTTTACTATGTCCCACCAGAAGCGGGTGTTTCCTCTCAGCATGGAAACAGAGCACAGGACCTTTTCATCTTCAGGCATGCGACTATATGTGAACATATTTTCTATGGTTCGTTGCCAGATCTGTGGCATCAATGAAGGTTGGGGGATCCATTTTTCGAAAGTGATCTCCTATAATTTCTATCCTCGCTGGCTGCAGGGAGGGACAATGTTCAGACGAGCTGTGATGATGAAGTAGCTCGTCAATTAGATCGGACTGACGGTTAATATGAGCCGATTGACGTTGAAGTAAGTCAGTCAGGCGTAGGATAGTGGAGTACCTTTCATTTGGAGGGGACTTAGGTTCAGCCCTACGGCTGGATTCACCTACATGTTCACTATGTGTCCTTGGCATTTTTCAATTATTGTATGCAATAGTTCACATAAAACACATATCAAAATAACACGTAATCACATAATCAAATATTAAACTTACAGGTCAAGCTGGGTCTCCAGGCTTCTGAGCGGCAGTACATGGACAGTCTTCAGAATCTAAAGCCTATGCTCTGATACCACCTATGACGACCCTCGTTTCTAATTAAGATTAGTGGTGGATTTTCCGCAACGTAAGCCGCAGAAGGCCCATCTAACAAAAACATTTCCTAAATTATAATATATAAAAACAAAAGATTATTTACAGAGTCAAGCCTATACAAAGGCCATAGCCTCAAAAAGTCACAAGAACGAAACCCCTAAAGTCGCTCCACATGCTTCACCCATGTACCACCCCGTCCTCAAAAGTCCGTGGAGCACCGCCACCAGCCGCCTCAGTCTTGATGCGTATCAGCGTCAGACTCGGTACCTACAACACGTAAACACTGAGCGATTTGCCCAGTAGGTGAATTATTCATCTAAAATGCGTAAACACTTATCTGATTTATGTGCTTTTTGTGGTTCGATGATTTACTAGCTTTACGTGTTTTATGTACACTACATGTGGAATCACGTTTCGTATGTTATCGCATTTATATGCATGGCATATGGATATCATGTCACAGGGGTTAAATAACATCGTATTGAGACGGTGACGATTTGAGATATTGTCGAGGGAGGGTAGAATGAGATAATTAAGATTTTTTATTGTTGACTCGTTGAGGAATCGAGGTTGGCACTCATATGACACCTGATGGAAGACAGGCATGATCGATCTTTCTACTTGGGTGTGAACGTCCCGAGGTGCAAAACCATCGTGATTTTTATTTATTTTCAGCTGAGGGACCTGACAGGGCAGTTGTGTGATCGTCAAAACGCTGTCAGCATCGGCAACCGCTTACGAAAGGGCGGCCTAGCAGGGCAGTTGCATGATCGTCAAAACGCTGCTAATGTAAGCTTCCGTATGTTATTGTTATATTATGGGCGCGCGAGGTGTCGAGTCTGACCTAGGGCCTGTGTTGTGTGATTTGAGATATGATTGTGGGAAAAGAAGGAGTGTGCACTGCATGCGAGACATTGGGACTCGGACTGAGTGTACACGTGCATTCAAGCATTTTTATTCACCTACTAGGAAAATCGCTCAGTGTTTATGCGTTATAGGTACCGAGTCTGACGCTGATATGCGTCAAGACTGAGGCGGCCGGTGGCGGTGCTCCACGGACTTTTGAGGACGGGGCGGTACATGGATGAAGACCTGTGGAGCAACTTTAGGGATTTCATTCTTTTGACATTTTGAGGCTATGGCCTTTGTATAGGCTTGACTCTGTAAATAATTTTTTGTTGAATATATTATAATTTAGGAAAAAGTTTTTGTTAGACGGGCCTTCCGTGGCTTACGTTGTGGAAAATCCGCCACTAATCTTAATTAGAAAACGAGGGTCGTCACATACGGTGCCGTCGTACATCTTTATTTGAGCACTACCCATCCCGACAATCTTCAGTGCTTGGTCATTTCAGTTGTAGACATATCCTCCCAAGGTTGGCTCGTACTGATGAAACCATTCCTTTCGAGATGTCATGTGGAAAGTAGCTGCTGAGTCAATGAGCCACACGTCGTTCAATCTTCCCTTTCAGCGATAGTGGTTGCGGCTTCACAAACCATGGCAATTCCATAATCGGTAGTGTTGGCGGCGTTTCCTTGGGCATTAGAATTTTTGTTCAGAGCCCAACAACCGATGACTTTTTTTGCCACAGTGGTAACATTTTATAGCCTTCTTATTTTTTTAACAAGGTTTTGCCACTTTTGACTTACACTTGGACCAGACTCTCCACGTCTTGCTCGTTTTCGGCTCGCGTTAGTACAATGCGCTCCTAATCTTTCCCTCGTCATTGTCAACGCTTCTGCCCGTTGAGACATTATAAACTTGTCTTCTTTGTTAATGCATCGGCCGACTTTTTTTTTTGAGAACCGCTGCAATATTATGGAAGATAAGTTTTTCCGCAGCTTGGTTGTTACACAGATTGATGATGAGTTGATCGCAGGAGCTGGCAGTCTTTGTAGTAGAAGCTCAGCACATTCACTCGGCTCTATTTTGTAGTCCAAGTCTTATGTCGAGAGAATAGACTATTCAACTTGTTGATGTGCGCGGTGACTGAAGAAGATTCGTCCATTCGTAGATGGTATAATTTTCTTTGTAGAAAAATTCGGCTGTGGAGTGACTTGACCTGATACAACTTCTCAAGATAATCCTAGATTGCTTTCGCACTAGTTTTTTCTTCGATGTTTGATAATAGGTCAACTGCTAATGTCAGATGAATATTGGTGATGGCCCTCTCGTCCATCCTCTTCCATTTGGCATCACTTGTGACAGTTGTTGGTCTGTCAGTGATCGCCTCTAGACAATTTTCTTTGAGTAAAATTTTCTTAATCCTCATTTTCCATAGTGAGTAATTTCTCCCGTTGAATTTCCCAATTTCATATTTAGCTGTCATTTTTCCCCACATCGCTATCGTCGAAGAAATTCAACAGTCAAGCCGAATAGCATTGATCAGATTTGCAGAAAGGGTAGCGACCAACTTTCTAGACAAAATTACCATTCTAAGTAAATTCCCATATTAGATCTGGTGGGGCTACAATGGTCCCGCTTGGCACCATCCACCTAGACAGAATTTACTTACACTGGCTATCGCCACGACTTGCCAAAAAACCCTTCAGTAACGATAAACCTTTTCGATATCCTTTCTGAAGTGGAAGTTCAGACAAAGCTGCAACCAGAGCGCATAATCGGAATATCAATCAGGGCTGCCTCTGATACCACTTGTTGGGAAAGACAGCGTAATAATATTGGAAATAACTATGAGGATAAAATGGACACGAGAATTTACGTGGAAAAAACCTTTTTGATCGGGGTAAAAAACCGTGGACGAGGCAGTAGAGATTACAATCTCTCAATCTGCAAAGGACAATACTCTCTCTCTCTCTCTCTCTCTCTCTCTCTCTCCCTCCCTCCCTCCCTCTGGCTCTTTTGGTCTGTTTTTAGCTCAATGCCTCGTAGCCTATTTATAGGCAAGAGCTTAAGCTTAATAACAATAATAATTATGTCATTGCTTAGCTCATTCATATACCAAAAAAATATTAATCATGTGGCCTACTACAATTTGATTCCTTTGTCGATATTGCCTTAACGACAAGGTTTACGTGGAAAACTACATTTTTTGTATCGGGGTAAAAAACCACGGGTGATGAAGAATTATGATTATTTGGGTAAAATAGGGGTTATAACCTCTCATTTTATAAAGTAGAGAAACTATCAACATCTATTTATAGCCGTAGAAAATACCCGACAACCCTTTATTTTTCTTTCTTTTACCATTTTTTTCCTCCTCTTTTACTTGTACTGCACTGCTTATAGGGGGTGTTTGTTTTGGGGTGATCTTCCAAACATCACCGTGATCCTCTCGTTTACCACTTATCACTTTGCTGGTTTAGTCTAGGTGATGAGCCATCACCGGAATGATGGATCACCTAGGTGATGAAAATGGGGTAATATTTCACATTGTAGATCACCCCAAAAACATAGGTGATCCAACATTACGGTGATAGGATTATATAGGCAAAGCTTCACATTAATAAGCATTATATTATATTATTATTATTATTGTTATTCTTATTTATTTATTTATTATTATTATAATTATTAATGCATGATAGGATCTTAGGCAGTATCCATTCCTCGCAATAAATGAGTAAATTGTTTTGCTTAAAAACTATTTACTGATTTAATTAATGCTGAGACTTGCGAGATTCAATTTCAGATGGTGAGTACCATAAATTGGAGGAACGGTCGAGCATTCGCCTGGCTATGGAAATCGAGAATTACGTTCTGAAGCTTCGATTTAAGAAGCTTCGAGCTTTAATTTCTCACTAGCTATTTGGCCGACCATCGAAAGAAATTAGACTCTACTTCTTGGAAAATAAATACATACAAAAAAAATATAAAACTAAAGACGAAATGATCATTCGTTGAAATGGGGAACTACGAGTAAAAAAACATTTGATATCTCCCAATAAAAAGTTTTTATATACGCAGTGAACCGTAATTTTTCTATGTTAATTGGGAATTTAAATTTGTCCATGTTATTATTGTATTAAGAAAAATATAGGGAAATTTCACGTGGTACCCTGTGCTTAAGGCTTTTCCAAAACATGCTGAAAATTATTTTCAATTCTGATAGGTAACCATGTATTTAAAACGTTTCGAACTGGTACCAAAAGTATCTTACAAATTCAGTTAGTTCTCTTGTGTTTAAGGCTTTCTAATTAGTGTCCATGGTGTCTTCAAGATAGGCACCCCTATATAACGGCGCGATTTTAGTAAGCTACAAATGTGGTTTTTAGGTATGTAAACCGTTTTTCGTCATTCTAAAATTCCAAATAGCAATTAACAATGTTCATATATAGAAAATCTCTTTTTAGTCATTTAATCACTATGTAACATGTTAGGGATATCTTAACTTGAAAAAACTTGTGGACACCAATAAAAAAACCTTAAATTCAGGGATACCAACTGAAATTTAAAAACACTTTAGGTAGTGGATATGTATCCGAACATGCCCAACTGAAAAAGCGTTAACATAATTTCCAGGAGAAAACCATTTTTGGTCCCCGATGTTTACACTATGGGTACTTTCGGTCCCCGATGTTTTCACTTGCCACATTTAGTCCCTCATGTTTCTTGATTTGAACCAAATTGGTCCTCCGTTAAATTTAATGTTAATTTTAACGGAAATACCACGTGTGAGGCACGTGATCATATTTTGGTCTTTTTTTCGTTTTTTTGCCTTTATTTTCTGCTCCGGCGATGGTGAAGAAATACGAAGACCTGACTCGCCAATAGCTGGAAAAGATTAGCAGCAATGGAGTAGAAGTAGTACAGACAAAGATCTCCAAAGTGCAAAACTCGAAGATACTATTTACTTCACCGAACAAACGAAAGAGCAAAAGAAAAAAAAAGCAAAGAAACCATCACTAACCATCACTCAAAAGAGTCGAGCTTTGGCATCAGATTTCGCTTCAAGATCCGCAGCTTGCTTGAGGAAACTCTTGTCGTCGTCCTCAAGCGCCATCTGTATAGGGTTCGAGCCGAGCCCCTCAGCAATCGCCGTGAGTAGGTTCTTCATCTCGCTCTTGAACTCCGCTTTATCCACCGTGCCGATGCTGTCGTCGTCGAACTTCTCGAAGATCGTGTCGTAGAGTTGGTGAGCTCCTCCGGCTACATAGCCACGTCCACGCCGAAGTGCATCTCCATCAGCCGCAGCTCTCGAACGCGACAGAACGCCGCATTGTTGAGGTCCAGCGAGGAAAACGCCTCATCCAGTGATTTCTGGAACTGCGCGTCGTTGTTGATGAATGATAGCACCGTCGAACCGTCGACTATCACGACTCCCATCTCTGATCAGTGTGTGAACTGTGTGGTTAGACGCTTGTGTGGTGGATTTAGCGATATCTGAGAATAGGGATTTAGGGATTTCTGGATTTAGGGATTTAGGGATTTTTGGATTTGAAGTGAAGGTGCGTCTGTTGGATTTCTTCACCATCGTCAGAGGAGAAAATAAAGGGAAAAAAAAACGAAAAAAAAAAAGACCAAAATATGATCACGTGCCTCTCACGTGATATTTCCGTTATTAACATTAAATTTAACTGAAGACCAATTTGATTCAAATCAAGAAACATGAGGGACTAAATGTGGCAAGTGAAAACATCGAGGACCAAAAGTACCCGTAGGGTAAACATCGGGACCAAAAATGGTTTCTCCCCATAATTTCCCGTAAAATATATAAAACCAAAGCAACAGAGAACGCACAGGTATTTTTAATTAAATATTGAAAAAAAAGAACCATTAACAAAATAAACGGAAAGGACGAAGCAATAATAAAATAGCAATTTTCGTACTCCCAGAATACGAGTTAGTAACTCGTAATCTTAGATTACGAGTTACTTCAGCCCGCTGACTCGCTGACCTGACGTGGCAAACGTAACTCGTACTCTCAATATACGAGTTACTAAATCGTACTCCCAGAGTACGATTTACGCTGACTAGCCAATTGACCGTCTGACCTTGATATGGCAGCTTACGTGGCACCCTAACTCGTTTCCTGGGAATACGACATACTAACTCGTATTCCTAAGATACGAGTTACGGGGGGCCCGACCAACTTGCATGGCCATGCAAGTGTCAGGCAATAATTCTTGTAACTCGTAACCTGGTGTTACGAGTTACTTGAATTATTGACTAGAGTTAAGTAACTCGTAACACCAAAATACGAGTTACGGTAACTCGTATTACCAAATTACGATTTAGGTTTCTAGATAAACTCCCCCGAGCTAACTCATATCACCATAACCCTCATCAATTCTTTTTAATAACTCAAACAATGGTGTCGAGTCGCGTACAAGTCGTAGTATATTTCGGCGGCGAAATAATTCAATCATCCGATTCTACCATCAAATATAGTATCCGTCCTGTTGGGTATAGGCGAATTCGTCGCAACACCAGTTTTTCCGACCTTATATCGTTATTGTTCGAAATTACGGGTGCTGATAGCAGTCCTTGTTCCTTGATTGTCCATGGCAAAAATGAATACTTTCAACATTCCCGCCACTTTCATCAGCTTTTTAAAATCTCCAACGACAACGATCTACAATTTTCATACATCCCGACTCGGAGAACAATTGTGTTGAGGTTTTTGTCCAAACTTTGATTTGAACGAAGAGCCTCATCGGAATTTTGAAGTTGGTTCTTCGAGTTATACATGGCCGGATTTTGCCGACATTGTCTCAGTTACGGCAGGGTTCGACAATGTTTCTCTGGAGATGCCGACGCTTCATGTTCCATTCAATATGCCAGAATCCCTGTCAGAAACCGTGCCAGACTTCGTACCTGAACCGATGAAGACGTTGATGTTAGTGATTCAGAAGCGAACGATGATGATCCACTGTCCGAGTTACCTGATCCCAACGACTATAACGACAACGAGGAGAACAACGATGACGATGCCCCAGATGATACCACTTCACCGAACTCTGCTGCTCCTATGCTGTTTCAGCCCGTCCCATTTTTCCGAACGTACCAAATGGCACCTCCTGGTGGTGACGACTACGGTGGTTACGGGGAGTTTTACGACAGAGAAAACCCTATGATTTGTCGAGGTATGATTTTTCAAACTAAGAAACACTTACAACGTGCCGTCGACGATTTTTCGATCAGGATTGCTAGACGCGAGTACAACGTCAACGAGAGCAGCAGTACACGTTGGAGTGTTCAATGTGATCACACGACTGATTGCCCTTGGAGACTGAGGGCATCCTTTAAGCCAAAAAAAGGTTACTGGTCTATTACAAAAATTGAAGGACCACACACTTGCTATATGAATGAGCTGGCGAGCACACACCGTAATATCTCTCGTAATTTTATTGCTGATCTGTTGGTTGGAACCGTGAAAGTCGATCCGCAATTCCTACCGAAGAACGTCCAACAACTCGTGAAGGATAGATTTGGCTACGATATCTCATATATTCTAGCTTGGCATGGTCTGAAAAGAGCTATGGAAAATGTTTACGGTACGAGGGAGGAGTCTGTTACCGAACTTCCAACATTTATGAAGGCGTTGCAGCATTACAATCAAGGGACAATCGTGAGGTGGCTGAATCTGCAGACAGAGAGACATGGACACTTCGTGCTCGGGTATGTTTTTTGGGCTTTTAAACCGAGCAGCGATGGTTTCAAACATTGTCGAAAGGTTGTTTGTGTCGATGGTACGCATTTATAACTCCAAATTTAAACACAAACTACTGATTGCTACGTCGCTGGACGCCAACCAAAACGTCTTCCCTCTGGCGTTCGCCATTGTCATGGAAGAAATTACACACTCATGGACTTGGTTCCTTACTAATTTGAACACATTTGTTCTAGAGAATCAACCGGTTTGCCTTATTTCGGATCGCCACAAAGGTATTTAATCTTATTAATGTAATTTACTTGGTATTTTCGTCAAACAATTACTCTTTATGGCGTATTGGGTGTGTACAGGTCTTACGGGATCAGTAGAAGCCACAGAATTCTTTCGTCCACCAAATGGAGTGCATCGCTTCTGTCTTCGTCATGTAAAGTCAAACTTCTACAAAACATTCAAGGATCAACAATGGAAGGATCTATGTCATAGAGCCGGTACTGCGCCAACATTGGATAAATTCGATCGCATTATGGTTCAGATTGTGCAAATTAATAACCTAGCGAAGCCTTGGTTAGAAAAAGTAGGGGTCGAGCAATGGACGCTCGCACACGACGGCGGTTAACGATGTGGTGTCATGACGACTAATATTTCAGAAGAGCTCAACGGGGTATTAAAAGGTGCTCGAATGCTACCCGCAAAAGCAACCGTTGATTTCACGTTTCATAGGTAAGCTCCACTCACGTGGTCTGTTTTTTACAGGAATTTTCTTATCTTGTTCTTTTATTTGTTAAAATTCAAGGTGCGTACAGTATTTTCTTGATCGCTTTCAAGAAGCATCGCCCCTAACGGCGAATAACGAAACGGATTGGTCACGTTATGCAACGAGAATGTTTCAAAGTTGGACTGCAGAATCTTGGGATCACGTTGTATACCGTGTTGATGTCCGACAACATACAGCAGAAGTCATAACATCTGGAATTCATCAGCGCACATATGTCGTAGGAATCAACGATCGAACATGCACGTGTGGAAATTGGAGCAGGTATAACATCCCATGTTCTCACGCACAAGCAGCTGTCGTCAATGGCAAATTCACTCCGGTAGTCTAGTGGCGCAATATTACAGTAAGCATGAGTACTTGAAGACATGTGAAGGTACATTTGAACCATTGCACGATGAACGGTACTGGACGCCCGAAAATTGGACTCTTATTCATAACGAGGCTCGTCGAGAGAGAACTGATCCCGATAGATATAGTCGAAATCGCATCAGGAATGAGATGGACAGGGGTGAAACTCGTGCTAGACAACGCGGTAGGCGTTGAAAATAATATACAATGTTGTTTCCACCGTTTTGGTAGTATTTATCCAATGCGGGTTCAAAATTAGTTTCTTAATAGTAAATAAAATAAGAGTAAATAAAATAATAATAATAATAATAATTAAAGCAATAATAATTAATGTAATAACAATAAATAGTACTTAATAATTATATTAAATACTAATAATAATAATTAAAGCAATAATAATTATTGTAATAATAATAAATAGATATAATAATTATATTAAGTAATAATAATAATTAATGTAATAACAATGAATAGATATAATAATTATATTGAACAGTAATAATAATCAAATATAACATTGGACATAACGAGTAGCGGCCATGATGAGCCAAATGACCGCCGGTCCCACAACGAGCTGGCCTACGTACTCGATTCCTCGACGATTGCCTTGCTCGCATCATCATCCGGACTTCGAGGTCGTCGCGGTCGTGGGGAAGGTGTCATAAACGCCTAAAATGTGATAACAAAATTTTAGTTTTAGTAAATAATTTGATCGCTTTAAATGCCAAATTATAGGATGATGATCCATATAAGGCGGTTGAGAGCTCTGCTGTGCTGCAGACGATTGGAAGAAGGGCGACAAGTCGTAAAAGAAGGACGGGTTCACCTCTTCGTGCACCTGAGCTGGTCCGGCCCCATATGCCTGAGATGGTGCGGCCCCGTGTACGTGAGATGCGCCGGCATCGTGTGCGTGAGATGATTCGGGATCGTGTGCGTGAGATGATTCGGGATCGTGCGCGTGAGATGATCCGGCATCGTGTGCGTGAGATGTCCCACTGCTGCGTCGAGTTCGGCGTCGCGAGATAACATGTTGTCCATCTGCCGCAGTAAATTGATCGACTGTCATGCTCGCCACTCTCCGTGTACTGAAGACTGTCGTGAACCCCGCGTTCCTAAAAATTGAAAAGTAAATTATATAATTTGGGCTATTAATCAAATAACATTAGTACATAAATTAAACTTACGATGGTCGACATAAACACCGCATCTCCCATCTGGAAGCCCTGTGACATCTGCCTCGCATGAGGAGATATGTAGAGTCGAGTGATCCGATGGTACCACTCGAAATATCCGTCCACCACCGAGCTGAAGGTAGTCGCGGGAGGACCATTCACGACGGCGTCCTCTCGTTCATCCCATAACCCAATCCAGCATGCGTGATGTGTTCTCCAATCCATCCCCGACCGCGATCGACGCTCGTACATATGAAGATTCGTATCGCGATACTACGGCGGATTAATGGGAATTCCTTGGACTATTCCGAACTGTCGCAGTACTCGTTCGGGGTAATAAAACTCCATGATATTGAACAATATCAGTGGACACCTCGATCGACAAGCGATCGGTAAGCATGCTGGAGAAAGAGCGACAATCTCTGGTGACTGGAAGGTGTACGGAGTCCACGCAAATTGATGCGGCTGCATGCGATCAGTGCACTCTTGGATCGTGCGTACGTTCGAATTCGTTCGAATTCCACCTGTCAAATATTATACAACATTTATAAAAGTAAGAATGTAAAAAAATTCGCAACTTTCGGAAGCACGACCAGACCTAACAGCATGTGGCGGTCCCGGTAAGAGTATCCCGTCGACGACCTGTGTAATACCCGGAAATTCCAATACGGGATTTTGAATGTTATTAATGTTGTAAATGTTTGAATTAATAAAATTAGCATTCAAACGGGTCCGAAAAGAAGCAAGGAATTCGGTCCAACCCAATAAAGAAATTTAATAAATAAGCTAGATAAAATATTAGGACCCAATTAAAATAGTTAAAGGCCCAAGTAAATTTTAAGTTTGGCCCAACTTAATGGAAATTCAATGAGTATCAAGTATCAAAATAATATGGCCCAAATAAATTATTCCTTGGCCCAAACGAATTATAGATAAGAAGAAAATATTACTTAACCTTGAGGGAAACTTACTTAGTTATCTCCTCGTTACTTGGGCTGAATATAATCAGTAGTGGGCAAGGAATAAACGGGGAACATAGAAAAAGGGAAGGCAAAAAGGAAGAGGAACCAAGAAGAAGAAAGAAGCAACGAAGAAAAGAACTTGGTAAATCTGTTCCATTGAGCTAAAAGCCAAAGAGCCACACACAACAAAGTTCGACAAGCTCAACCTCACCACAATCATTTAAAGTAGCTTGGAAGATTGGTAGGTGAATCCTACAACACGTTAATATATTTGAGTGTTATGAGTTTTTGGTATTACATATTTATTAATTGATTTCAGTGATTATCGTGGTTTATATGTTCTTCATCGATTATAGATTTTAGGGTTTCTGGGGGAGAATCACGGTTTTAAGAAGATGTCGAGATGTGCATATAAATGTCGAGAGATACTATATGAAAATGTCGAGCTTTGTAATAGAAAGGTTTTCATAGATGTCGAAATAGATAAATAGGATAAATATCGAGATATATGTAATAGAAAGAACTCGATAGGTAGGGTCTCGATATTATGTGTATCTCGACATTTATAATTGCTTTAGAAGGACTCGACATTTAATAAAAAAAAATTACATGACAATGATAGGAAGATGTCGAGATAAGCTCATGATAAATAAACTTCGATATGTGGGTGTAAATAGTTCTCGAGATTTTTCATACATAAATTTCGACATTTTCTAAAGAATTCGACATTTGTAAGATGTCGACATATACAATGGTATCGACATTTATAAGATTCAATAGTTGAGGATCTCGACATTTATGTTGCTCGGGTCTCGACATTTGTATTAATAAGTTCTCGACATTTATATGATATCGGCATTACTTAAGGAAATTGATATAGAAGGTCTCGACATCTAAGTTCTTTCGACATTAGGTTCTCGACATTTATGTGATTTCGATATAGGATGCCGATATTACCTGATATGCTATGATCTTGACATTTAATAAATTATCCAGCTATTTTCACAGTGAAAAGATTTCGACATTGGTAAGGTTTCGACAAACTTATATTAGTAGTATCTCGACATTATATATATGACTCGACATTAGTTTAGGGTCCCGACATTTTAATTTCGACATCCAAGTCTCTGACTAATATGATCTCGATATTACTTATTATGTTGTGTCTCGACATTTATAATTGTTTTTGAGGGTCTCGACATTTTATATTATATATGTTTCGGCATTTTAGGGTTTATTTATTTTTAGGAATTTCATTATTTTAGGGTTTCATAAATTTTAGGGTTTTCGAGAACTAGCATATATACTAATAATATTATTATTATATTCAGAGGATCGATATATAGGAATTACGCCAGACCTTCTATTTAGCGGTAGCGGGAGGACAGGTAGGTGGATCATCCATCTACAATACGTAAACACAAATGTGTTTTATGTGCTCTTATGTGATTCGATGATTTTTGTGGTTTACGTGATTTATGTGTTTACGTGATTTACGAACATTTCATGCGAATCATGTTTATATGAAATTCTGTTTATATGCATGACACGTGCATATCATGTCAGGGAGAGATATGAATTCCACCGTATTGAGACGGTGATGATTCGACATATTGTTAAGTGGGGTAGATTGAGAATATTTTGTGACCAGTTGGGCTCACAGGATTCCTGGCGGAGACAGACGTGATCGATCTGTCTACTCGAACGTGGTCGGTTCGAGGTGCACACCGCCAGAAGGGATACGGGTGTTACCACCCATGATATATATATATATATACATATATATGGATTCGGGCGTGTTATCGCTCATGATTTACGGATACGGGTGTTATCACCCATGATATACATATATGGATTCGAGCGTTATCGCTCATGATTATGGATACGGGTTTAATGACCCATGACATTGGATTCGGGTGGAATCACGTGACCACCCATGATATATATTGCGCGCGTGAGCCTAACTAGGGCCCTGCACCGTGTGATGTGAAATAGGAATGTGGGAAAAGAGAGAGTGTGCATTATATCATGTTGTGAGATATGGGGAATGGGTTTGAGTGCACACTTGCATACATGCATTTTATTCACCTACTGGGCAAATCGCTCAGTGTTTACGTGTTGTAGGTACTGAGTCTGACGCTGCTACGCGTCAAGGCTGAGGCGGCTGGTGGCGGTGCTCCACGGACTTTTGAGGGCAGGGCGGTACATGGATGCGACCTGTGGAGCGGCGTTAGGGCTTTTTGCTATTTTGATATTTTGGGGCTTCGGCCCATGTATAGAGATGACAATGTAGACGGATTTTAATAGTAATGTATATTATTTTAGGAAAAAGTTTTTGTTAGACGGGTCTTCCGCGACTTACGTTGCGAAAATCCGCCACTAATCCTAGTTAGAAAAGTAGGGTCGCCACAGGTGGTATCAGAGCGTTAGGTTATAGATTCTGTAGACTGTCCATGTACTGCCGCTCAAAAGCCTGGAGAACCAGCCTGGCCTGTAAGTTCAATATTTGGTTTCATTATTACGTGTTATTTGATATGTGCTCTATGTGAATAATTGTAGAAATAGATAAAAATGCCGAAAGGACGCCGAGATGTAGGTAGCTCTAGTCGTAGGGCGGGGTCGGAATCCCCACCGAATGACGACCGCTCTACTATTCATCAATTAACCGAGCTGATCCGACGACAGTCGGATCAAATCAACGACTTGATCCATCATCGGAACTTATCCGAACGTTCCCCGCAGCCTGATCGAGTAGAACTAATCGGGGAACGATTTCGAAAGTTAAACCCCCCAATATTTACTGAAGCCACCAATCCTACGGTGGCTGAAGACTGGATAGGCACCATAGAGGACATGTTCATCTATAGTCGAGTGCCTGAAAACGAGAAAGTCCTCTGTGCCGTTTCCCTTTTCCGAGAAAATGCGCGATATTGGTGGAACACCGTAAAGGTGTTGGAAAGCCAATAACTATGACTTGGGAAAGATTTAAGGAGCTCTTCTTCAACAAATACTTTACGGCGCACGATCAAGAACAGAGAATGTACGAGTTCATGAGCTTGAAGCAAGGCAACATGCCTGTCGCAGAGTACATCCGCAAATTTGAAGAATTGTCACGATTTGCTCCGCATCTAATTTCAAACAACACGTTGAAGGTGACCCGATTTATTCAGGGACTTAAACCTGAAATTTACCGGGACCTGAGTATTGCGGGTGCACGACAGTTGGAATTCATGCAAGCGACTGAGCGTGCCTTAATAGCCGAGCAAGCCGAGCGGGTAGTCACGGAAGCTCATGAAGCAAGGAAGAAGAGAGAGAACCAACAAAATGAAGTAGGAGGAGACAGAAAACGCCAGCTCTTTGGCAAAGGCCCAAACAATCGAGTGGAACAACAAGGCCAACAAAATTGGCGACCAAGGTCAAACCTGGGACTGGTTAATCTTCCAAACCGGCCACCGAATACCGCACCACAGTGCCAAAAGTGCGGACGTTATCATTTCGGTGAATGTCATACTCCACAGTGCTTTCGATGCGGAAGGATTGGGCACTATGCCAGGACATGCCACGTGAATGTGCCCCAATTTCAGAATCAACCCTTAGTCCGACCCCCTCCAGTGCCAGCGCGAGTTTTTACTTTGACAAATGAGGAGGCCGAAGCGAATCCTCATGTAATAACAGGTACGTTGACTATCTATGATGTTCCCACTTCCGTGTTAATTGACTCTGGGGCCACACATTCGTTCGTGTCGGCCAAATACGTGGAAAAGGTGGGATCTCTCCTACCTTATCTAAATGCAACTATGTAGTTTCTCTGCCATATAGAGACCCGACGGGCACTAACCAAGTGCTAAAAGGATGCTCCGTGAACGTTGAGGGTAGGAATTTGAGCGTCGACCTAATTGTGATACCAATGAATGACTACGATGTCATCTTTGGGATGGATTGGCTCTCGAGATACAGAGCCATTATAGATTTTAACAAGAAGGTCGTAAAATTCGCCCGAAGAAGAGGTGATCACTTTTTCGGGAAAAGCCAATTCGAATCATATTCCACGAATTTTGTTCTAAAGGCTCAACGACTCTTGGGGTCCGATCGTGAGTCTTATCTCGTATTTGCGGTGAAGGCAGAGGAATTACCTCAGCCAGAACTGAAAAGCATACTGATAGTTAATTAGTATGCTGACGTATTTCCCAATTATCTTCCAGAGTTATCCCTTAATTGAGAAATTCGATTTAAGATAGATCTGATTCCAGGGTTTGCCCCTATTTCTAAAACTCCTTATCGCCTAGAGTGCGCAGCGAAAGCGTGATGAGAATAGAAATAAGTACACCTAGAGGGTATGGGGAATACACGAATAAAGACTAGTCATAGAACCGAACGTGAGTCCTCCACCACTGAATTTCGGGGACGAAATTCTTTTAAGGGGGGAGGATGTAATACCCGGAAATTCCAATACGGGATTTTGAATGTTATTAATGTTGTAAATGTTTGAATTAATAAAATAGCATTCAAACGGGTCCGAAAAGAAGCAAGGAATTCGGTCCAACCCAATAAAGAAATTTAATAAATAAGCTAGATAAAATATTAGGACCCAATTAAAATAGTTAAAGGCCCAAGTAAATTTTAAGTTTGGCCCAACTTAATGGAAATTCAATGAGTATCAAGTATCAAAATAATATGGCCCAAATAAATTATTCCTTGGCCCAAACGAATTATAGATAAGAAGAAAATATTACTTAACCTTGAGGGAAACTTACTTAGTTATCTCCTCGTTACTTGGGCTGAATATAATCAGTAGTGGGCAAGGAATAAACGGGGAACATAGAAAAAGGGAAGGCAAAAAGGAAGAGGAACCAAGAAGAAGAAAGAAGCAACGAAGAAAAGAACTTGGTAAATCTGTTCCATTGAGCTAAAAGCCAAAGAGCCACACACAACAAAGTTCGACAAGCTCAACCTCACCACAATCATTTAAAGTAGCTTGGAAGATTGGTAGGTGAATCCTACAACACGTTAATATATTTGAGTGTTATGAGTTTTTGGTATTACATATTTATTAATTGATTTCAGTGATTATCGTGGTTTATATGTTCTTCATCGATTATAGATTTTAGGGTTTCTGGGGGAGAATCACGGTTTTAAGAAGATGTCGAGATGTGCATATAAATGTCGAGAGATACTATATGAAAATGTCGAGCTTTGTAATAGAAAGGTTTTCATAGATGTCGAAATAGATAAATAGGATAAATATCGAGATATATGTAATAGAAAGAACTCGATAGGTAGGGTCTCGATATTATGTGTATCTCGACATTTATAATTGCTTTAGAAGGACTCGACATTTAATAAAAAAAATTACATGACAATGATAGGAAGATGTCGAGATAAGCTCATGATAAATAAACTTCGATATGTGGTGTAAATAGTTCTCGAGATTTTTCATACATAAATTTCGACATTTTCTAAAGAATTCGACATTTGTAAGATGTCGACATATACAATGGTATCGACATTTATAAGATTCAATAGTTGAGGATCTCGACATTTATGTTGCTCGGGTCTCGACATTTGTATTAATAAGTTCTCGACATTTATATGATATCGGCATTACTTAAGGAAATTGATATAGAAGGTCTCGACATCTAAGTTCTTTCGACATTAGGTTCTCGACATTTATGTGATTTCGATATAGGATGCCGATATTACCTGATATGCTATGATCTCGACATTTAATAAATTATCCAGCTATTTTCACAGTGAAAAGATTTCGACATTGGTAAGGTTTCGACAAACTTATATTAGTAGTATCTCGACATTATATATATGACTCGACATTAGTTTAGGGTCCCGACATTTTAATTTCGACATCCAAGTCTCTGACTAATATGATCTCGATATTACTTATTATGTTGTGTCTCGACATTTATAATTGTTTTTGAGGGTCTCGACATTTTATATTATATATGTTTCGGCATTTTAGGGTTTATTTATTTTTAGGAATTTCATTATTTTAGGGTTTCATAAATTTTAGGGTTTTCGAGAACTAGCATATATACTAATAATATTATTATTATATTCAGAGGATCGATATATAGGAATTACGCCAGACCTTCTATTTAGCGGTAGCGGGAGGACAGGTAGGTGGATCATCCATCTACAATACGTAAACACAAATGTGTTTTATGTGCTCTTATGTGATTCGATGATTTTTGTGGTTTACGTGATTTATGTGTTTACGTGATTTACGAACATTTCATGCGAATCATGTTTATATGAAATTCTGTTTATATGCATGACACGTGCATATCATGTCAGGGAGAGATATGAATTCCACCGTATTGAGACGGTGATGATTCGACATATTGTTAAGTGGGGTAGATTGAGAATATTTTGTGACCAGTTGGGCTCACAGGATTCCTGGCGGAGACAGACGTGATCGATCTGTCTACTCGAACGTGGTCGGTTCGAGGTGCACACCGCCAGAAGGGATACGGGTGTTACCACCCATGATATATATATATATAACATATATATGGATTCGGGCGTGTTATCGCTCATGATTTACGGATACGGGTGTTATCACCCATGATATACATATATGGATTCGAGCGTTATCGCTCATGATTTATGGATACGGGTTTAATGACCCATGACATTGGATTCGGGTGGAATCACGTGACCACCCATGATATATATTGCGCGCGTGAGCCTAACTAGGGCCCTGCACCGTGTGATGTGAAATAGGAATGTGGGAAAAGAGAGAGTGTGCATTATATCATGTTGTGAGATATGGGGAATGGGTTTGAGTGCACACTTGCATACATGCATTTTATTCACCTACTGGGCAAATCGCTCAGTGTTTACGTGTTGTAGGTACTGAGTCTGACGCTGCTACGCGTCAAGGCTGAGGCGGCTGGTGGCGGTGCTCCACGGACTTTTGAGGGCAGGGCGGTACATGGATGCGACCTGTGGAGCGGCGTTAGGGCTTTTTGCTATTTTGATATTTTGGGGCTTCGGCCCATGTATAGAGATGACAATGTAGACGGATTTTAATAGTAATGTATATTATTTTAGGAAAAAGTTTTTGTTAGACGGGTCTTCCGCGACTTACGTTGCGAAAATCCGCCACTAATCCTAGTTAGAAAAGTAGGGTCGCCACAACCTGGGGCTCCATCATGATACGAAGATCACCCCGTACTGGCTGAAATGGCAAAATCCTCACATATGCCCATGCCTAAAACAAATCACTAGTTCTAAATATATGTTTAGAACCATTAAAATATACTAACGTCTTCTATATAATTACCTGCAACAGCTGTAATACCCGTAAATATTTAATACGGGATTATTTCAATAAAGTTCGAAATTACAAGATTATTTTCGAACAAGATCCAATTTTTTCATGAATTGGGCCAAAAATTCACAATTTGACCCAAATTTTTAAATGGGCCGAAAATAATAAAATAAAGCCCAAATATATAATTAATAGAATAAGAAACAAAACAAAGCAAAACAAAATAGAATAAAACATAACAAAACAAACAAAACAAATCAACCTAATACCACACTTTAATCCACAAAGACAAGACCTAATTAATTAAAGAAAGGAAAAGAGAAAGAGACAACAAGAGAGGGAAGAAAAGGGGGAGAGATAGCGAGAGAGAGGGGAAAAATGATAAAAAAATATAATAATAAAATAATAATAATAATATGCATTTCCAAGTGCTTAAAGACAAGATCTAAGCCATCAATACACCTCATAATGGTACCAAATCAAGACCAAAAACACCTAATACACATGGAGATACATGTGGAGAAAATAAATAAATAAGTGAGATTGGAAAAGAGAAGGGGAGAGAGGCCGAGAGAAAGAAGAGAAGAAAAAAAAAAAGAAAAAGAAAAAAAGAGAGAAGGGAAAGAAAGAAGGAGAGGAGAAGAAAAATCTCCGAAAGCTCGGGATCGAAGCTCTCCGGTCGGGATCACACGGAAAAACTCCGTGATTTAGCTTTCAACGGACGTATGGTAGGTGAAGATCACCTACATACGTAAACAATATAGGATTTGTGGATTTTACGTGTTTTGCATGTTATTCATCGAATTCTTCGTGTTTATGTGATAATAATTTGCTTGCAAGAATTTTTCGTTGGTTATCTTAGGGAGCATGATATTGTGTATTTTAGATCTATGAATATTTGGAAATAGGGATAGAGGACTTTAGATTAAGAGGATAGAGCAAAACTTGGGGAGAATTAGGGTTTTCTAGGGTTTTCTTTATCCATTTCGGCCAAGAGGTTCAAAAATTCATGTCTACAATATAGACATCAGATTAAAAATTCCTTTGAAACGAATTCATATTTGCAAATCCTTTATCTGTGGTTAAAATTTCAGGTCCATCGGACATATGTTACCTTGTGATCATTGAGAAATCCAAAACTGTCGCAAAACAGCCGTATAAAATAATTATTTTTAAAATTTTGGAACTTGATCGGCATTTTACAAAATCCAGGGAGTCTGTGTTGTAAAATTCCGAATAGGGGATATTTTTAAAGAAATATAAAGTTTTTAGGACATATTTAAAATTCGGAATAAATAATTGGGGTCCTTTGGGTAATTCAAAAATTTGGGGACTAGATTAAAAAGTTTCAAAAATCTGGTGGCTGAGAATGTAAAATCCGGATAGGGGAGATTTTTGAAGAATTATAAAGATTTTGGGTCAGATTTGAAATTCGGAATAAATAATTGGGGTCCTTTGTGTAATTTTCAAAAATTCAGGGACTAGATTGAAAAGTTTTAAATCTGGGAGCTGAGAATGTGAAATCCCAACAGGGGAGATTTTTAACGAAATATAAATCTTTCGGGGCAGATCGAAATTTTAAAGATTCTGGGCAGATCTGAAACTTAGGAAAATGTTCGGATCCTTAAAAGTAAAACTATGAAATTTTGGGGTTTTAAATGCAAAAATTTAGAAAGATATTTTAAAATTAGAAACTTAAGTGATGTTTTGAAATTTGGATAATAGAATTTTAAAATATATTAAATTAGGGACAAATTTTGAAATTAGGATATTAAAGTGAAAAGGATTAAATTTTGGGAACACTTAGTGAAATTTCGGGGAGAGATCGATGAGTAAGGTTTCGGGCCGAGTAATTCGGAATGCGGGCTTCGGGCCCGATTATTTAGCGTACGATAGTTTTCGGATCGGGCCAAGCTGATACCTCGGGCCTATACGTGATATGAAGATTTGCATTGCATTTTACTTGCATGACAGTTGCATACACTTGTTACGATGGGAGAGAATCGTGCGTAGTCACGGTGACATTGTATAGTGTTGATGAGTGGGGTAGTTTATGACCGAGTGATGGTTGTCGAATGGTATGAGTTGAGGTTAGGGCTAAGGCGCACTGTATGATTGAGATGTGGGGAGTGGGCCTCCTGAGCTACTGACCCTTGTGGGGAGTGGGGCCTCCCGAGCTACGGACCCCTGCGCGCGCGTGTTGCCTTTAGTACCTAAGCCTCGGGCCCTGATGTGATGTGATGAAATGAGAGATGAGAAAAGAGTCGAGCGTGTATTTTGTGAGTTTTGTCGGGATTGGGGTGTGAGAGCATTTGCATTGCATGTTTTCATCTATTGGGCAAAAGCTCATGGTTTACGTATGTAGGTGAGGCGGCTGATGGCGGTGACTCCGCGATCTTTTGAGTGCGGGGCAGTACATGGAACGCGACCTGTGGAGTATATTCATTAATGTTTCGTATTGTTACTATTTGGGCTTCGGTCTAATACAATAATGTGTGTGTTGTAAAACATTTTTTTATTACGGATTTAGACTTTTGGGCTTCGGCCCAGTTCTTGAATATTATTATGTAATAAAAAGTTTTTATTAAATGGGCTTTCCGCTGTTTACGCTGCGTAAACCCGCCAAAATACGTATTTAGGAAGTAGGGTCGTTACAGGTGGTATCAGAGCGCTAGGCTTTAGGTTCTGTAGACCGTCCATGTACTGCCGCTCAAAAGCCGGGAGGATCAGCCTACGTCTGTAAGTTTTATACTATTACGTGAATATATGTAAATGCTTATGTGTTTTTTTTGTGCTTTTCTATGTTATGTGAACATGTAGACTCTTAGAAAATGAGGGCACGATCGGGAAATGGGAATGATGGAGAGCCCAGTCGTCGAGATGGATCTGAATCCCCGACTCGTGAGAACAACACACGTGAGAACGATACCATCCGCTGTTTGACTGAGCTGATCCAGCAAAAGGCTGCTAAAATCCACGATCTAATCAATTTCCGGAGCTCATCTGAGCACCGATCCTCTCCACATCCTGACCGTGTGGAAATCATTGGGGAATGGTTTCGTAAACTGAATCCCCGACTTTCGAGCAAGCTACCGATCCTTCGATGGCAGAAGACTGGATCCGAACAATTGAAGATATGTTCGTATACGGTCGGGTACCAGGGAACAAACAAGTTCTCTGTGCCGTTTCGATGTTACGAGGAAGTGCGCGATTTTGGTGGGATACCATCAAAATCCTTAACGACCCCGCTACGATGCCATGGGGTAGATTCAAAGAGCTGTTCTACGAAAAATACTTCTCAGCCCACGAGCAAGCACAACGAATGAACGAATTCATCAACCTCCGACAAGGAAGGATGACGGTGCCGGAATACGTTCGTAAATTCGAAGAGCTATCTCGCTTCGCTCCACACATGGTAGCTACTGATGCATTAAAGGTGGCTCGTTTCATGGTGGGCCTCAGACCCGAGATTTACCGTGACGTAAGCATATCGGGTATCCCGGTGTGCACTTCACACAAGTGGCCGAACGAGCCATCATCGCGGAGCAAGCAGAGGCTCAGATCGTGGCGGCGCAAGAAGCAAGGAAGAGAACGGAGAGTCAGCAGGGAGGTGGAGGTGACCGAAAGAGACCATTCTTCGGGAAAGGCCCTAACCAAGGAGGTCGCTCGGGACCATCTAACTGGCGACCGAGGCCGAACCAGGGACCACCCAGCGTTCCGAACCGATCTTCATACAACTCACCACCGTGTCAACAATGTGGACGTAATCACGTCGGTGTCTGCTTTGGAGTTGGACACAACCCCAACGTCGTCTGCTATCTCTGCGGGAAACAGGGACATTACGCACGAGCCTGCGACCAACCCAGGAACCCGACTCAGACGCTTGCACGACCGCCACCGGTTCCGACTCGAGCATTTGCAATGACCAATGAAAGGGCGGAGGCGCTACCACCACTAGCTCCAGCTCGAGTGTTTGCATTGACTAATGAAGAGGCTGAGGCGCTACCACCACCGATTCCAGCACGGGTGTTCACATTAACCAATGAAGAGGCAGAGGCAAATCCTACAGTGGTGACCGGTACGTTACAAATTTACGACGTGCCTACTTCCGTGTTGTTTGATTCTGGAGCCACGCACTCGTTTGTGTCGGCCAAATATGTGACCAAGGTAGGCATCTCTCCTACCTTATCTGATTACAACTATGTAGTAACCCTACCACACGGGGATCCAACTCGAACTAATCTAGTGTTGGAGAAATGTCCCGTGACGATCGAAGGAAGGAGTTTGAGCGTAGATCTAAGTGTGATCCCGATGAATGACTACGACGTTATCTTCGGAATGGATTGGCTCTCGAAATACGGGGCCATAATCGATTGCCGGAAGAAGATGGTGGCGTTCCAAATTCCTGAAGATGAAATGTTCACGTTTGTGGGAGCGAAGGAGAAGAGCAAAATCCATCAAATTTCTGCCTTAAAAGCCCAACGACTTCTGAATTCGGGATGTGAGTCTTTTCTCCTATTTGCAAGGTACATTGGTCCGTTCCAAATCCTTAAGAGAGTCGGAGAAGTCGCATATCAACTGGAGTTGCCAGCTTCGCTAGCCCAAGTCCACGACGTATTTCACGTATCGAGCTTACGTAAATATGTCGCAAATCTGAACCACGTGCTAGAGAATGAATCCCTCTATCAACAACTCAAACAACCTGTAGAGATCCTAATGCACGAGGTAAAACGACTTCAGAACAAGAACATTCCGCTAGTCAAGGTACTGTGGCGAAACCATGCGGTTGAGGAAGCCACATGGGAACGAGAGGACGATATGAAGAATCGTTATCCCGAATTATTTCTTTCGATGTAATTTCGGGGACGAAATTCTTGTAAGGAGGGAGGATGTAATACCCGTAAAAATTTAATACGGGATTATTTCAATAAAGTTCGAAATTACAAGATTTATTTTCGAACAGATCCAATTTCTTCATGAATTGGGCAAAAAATTCACAATTTGACCCAAATTTTAAATGGGCCGAAAATAATAAAATAAAGCCCAAATATATAAATTAATAGAATAAGAAACAAAACAAAGCAAAATAGAATAAAACATAACAAAACAAACAAAACAAAATCAACCTAAAACCACACTTTAATCCACAAAGACAAGACCTAATTAATTAAAGAAAGGAAAAGAGAAAGAGACAACAAGAGAGGGAAGAAAAGGGGGAGAGATAGCGAGAGAGAGGGGAGAAAAAAATAATAAAAAAATACAATAGTAATAATAACAATAAATAATATGCATTTCCAAGTGCTTAAGGACAAGATCTAAGCCATCAATACACCTCATAATGGTACCAAATCAACACCAAAAACACCTAATACACATGGAGATACATGTGGAGAAATAAATAAATAAGTGAGATTGGAAAAGAGAATGGGAGAGAGGCCGAGAGAAAGAAGAGAAGAAAAAAAAAAAGAAAAAAGAAAAAAGAGAGAAGGGAAAGAAAGAAGAAGAGGAGAAGAAAAATCTCCGAAAGCTCGGGATCGAAGCTCTCCGGTCGGGATCACACGAAAACTCCGTGATTTAGCTTTCTACGGACGTAAGGTAGGTGAAGATCACCTACATACGTAAACAATATAGGATTTGTGAATTTTACGCATGTTATTCATCGAATTCTTCGTGTTTATGTGATAATAATTTGCTTGCATGAATTTTTCGTTGGTTATCTTAGGGAGCATGAGATTGAGTATTTTTAGATCTATGAATATTTTGAAATAGGGATAGAGGACTTTAGATTAAGAGGATAGAGCAAAACTTGGGGAGAATTAGGGTTTTCTAGGGTTTTCTTTATCCATTTCGGCCAAGAGGTTCAAAAATTCATATCTCACAATCTAGACATCAGATTAAACATTCCTTTGAACAGAAATAAGATTTGCAGGTCCTTTATCTGTGGTGAAAATTACAGGTCCATCGGACATCATTTACCTTGTGATCATTGAGAAATCCAAAACTGTCGCAAAACAGCAGTATAAAATAATTATTTTTAAAATTTTGGAACTTGATCGAAATTTTACAAAATCCAGGGAGTCTGTGTTGTAAAATTCCGAATAGGGGATATTTTTAAAGAAATATAAAGTTTTTAGGACATATTTAAAATTCGGAATAAATAATTGGGGTCCTTTGGGTAATTTTCAAAAATTTGGGGACTAGATTGAAAAGTTTCAAAAATCTGGTGGCTGAGAATGTAAAATCCGGATAGGGTAGATTTTTGAACAAATATAAAGATTTTGGGGCTGATTTGAAATTCAGAATAAATAATTGGGGTCCTTCGTGTAATTTTCAAAAAGTCAGGGACTAGATTGAAAAGTTTTAAATCTGGGAGCTGAGAATGTAAAATCCCAACAGGGGAGATTTTTAACGAAATAAAATCTTTCGGGGCAGATCTGAAATTTTTAAAGATTCGGGGCAGATCTGAAACTTAGGAAAATGTTCGGATCCTTAAAAGTAAAACTATGAATTTTTGGTTTTAAATGCAAAAATTTAGAAAGATTTTTAAATTAGAAACTTAAGGGATATTTTGAAAGTTGGATAGTAGAATTTTAAAATATATTAAATTAGGGACCAATTTTGAAATTAGGGTATTAAAGTGAAAAGGATTAAATTTTGGGAACACTTAGTGAAATTTCGGGGAGAGATCGATGAGTAAGCTTTCGAGCCGAGTAATTTGGAATGCGGGCTTTGGGCCTGATTATTTAGCGTACGATAGTTTTCGGATCGGGCCAAGCTGATACCTCGGGCCGATACGTGATATGAAGATTTGCATTTTTATGTATTGCATTTTACTTGCATGACATTTGCATACAAGTGTTACGATGGGAGAGAATCGTGCGTAGTCACGGTGACATTGTATTGTGTTGATGAGTGGGGTAGTTTATGCCGAGTGATAGTTGTCGAATGTATGAGTTGAGGTTAGGACTAAGGCGCACTATATGATTGATATGTGGGGAGTGGGCCTCCCGAGCTACTGACCCTTGTGGGGAGTGGGGCCTCCCGAGCTACGGACCCCTGCGCGCGCGTGTTGCCTTTAGTACCTAAGCCTCGGGCCCTGATGTGATGTGATGAATGAGAGATGAGAAAAGAGTCGAGCGTGTATTTTGTGAGTTTTGTCGGGATTGGGGTGTGAGAGCATTTGCATTGCATGTTTTCATCTACTGGGCAAAAGCTCAGGGTTTACGTATGTAGGTGAGGCGGCTGATGGCGGTGACTCCACGGTCTTTTGAGTACGGAGCAGTACATGGAACGCGACATGTGGAGTATATTCATTCATGTTTCGTATTGTTACTATTTGGGCTTCGGTCTAATACAATAATGTGTGTTGTAAAACATTTTTTTATTACGGATTTAGACTTTTGGGCTTCGGCCCAGTTCTTGAATATTATTATCTAATAAAAAGTTTTTATTAAATGGGCTTTCCGCTGTTTACGCTGCGTAAAACCCGCCAAAATACGAATTTAGGAAGTAGGGTCGTTACAACAGCCGTAGGGGTCCACCTATATTTAGCTTTTTCGGCTCGACTGCCGTACAAAGCTCTCTGTATAGGAATGCCAGCACCGCACTGCCCCAACTATATGTGCTCACGTCGTCAATATCCTCCAACAGCTGAAGGTAAGACAATGATACGGTGTTGGCGCTACAATCGGGAAACATCACGGCACCGAAGAGCAGCATCGCATAACCCCGTGCTGATTGTTCGACCTCTTCCTCATCGCTATCATCCGTTATCGGGTTGTGCAACAACCAACTCGATAACGACTTCATCGAAAGCGATGACACCCTAATTTTATCCGCCGGCGGTCTAAAACCTAGCAACTCCTCACACTCGTCCATCCATTGTGTGGCCGTCCTAGTCTGGATCACACCAGAGACACAGCTACTATCTACAGGCAACCCCCACAAGATACCTACGTCCTGTAAGGTAACGGTAGCCTCCCCAACATAAAAATGAAACGTATGGGTCTCCTTCCTCCAACGCTCTACCAACGCCTTAATCAAATGAGGGTCAACCCTCTGCGACATACAGCTGTAGACGCTGTACAGACCCATCACGTTCAACTTTCCTAGTAAGCGACCGTGAAGTACGTTCGGTGCTTCTCTAGTACCCCACACTACATTCTCTAACGACCTAATTTTAATAGTTCTATCTAACGTTGTCTCATCTAACAATAAATCCCTACTACGGTGATTTGACTGCATCGTCAACACCGAACTATCAATAGGCCCGTAAATAGAATCCTCATCCATTCTACATTTAAAAACAACAAACCAAACAAATCAACAATCAATATAAAGCATTTGATAATAATGAAATTAACGCACAAAATGATATTTCGTATCGTAACGGGCTAACCAAATTATTCCCGCTTAGGACGTCCTCTAGGCGGCCGGGCAGTGGGGCAGGGCGTGGAGGCGGGGCAGAGCGGGGCGGTGGCGCAGTGGTGCTCGGCGGGCTGCGGGGCAGTGGGAACGACGGGGTGGCGGGGCCAGAGCGCGGGTGGTGCGCAGGCGTGGCGGCGGCCGGACAGTGGGTGCAGGAGTGGCGGCGGCGCAGTGGGGCTCGGAGGCGGCGGGGCTTCGGGTCGCAGATATGGAAGCTCTCCGCGGCGGCGTGGAGGCACGGGTTAGGCGGCGCGTGGAGGTCTTCGTCTGCTTCGTCGTCGTGTGGTTCGTCGTCGTCGTCGCGTGCTTCGTCGTCGGCTCGTCTTCTTCGCGATGTAGGATTTTAAAAATACAGATCCCAGATTACGAGTTAGTAACTCGTATTCTGGAATTACGAGTTACTACACGTAAGGCGCACGCGCCAGGTCGGATAGTAACTCGTATCTCCAGAATACGAGTTACTAACTCGTAATCTGGGATTACGCAAAATTTCTATTTTATTAATTCTTTTAAATTTCCGTTTATTTTGTTAATGCTTATTTTTTCTTTGTTATTTAATTAAAAATACCGAACGCACCCACACGCTTGACGGGGATAGAGAATGATGAACGCGGGTGTGCAGAAGAACACGCTCTACGTGGGCGGATTAGCGGAGGAGGTGAACGAGCAAATCCTCCACGCAGCGTTTATACCATTCGGAGACATCAAGGATGTTAAGACGCCGCTCGACCACGCGACCAACAAGCACCGCTCCTTCGGCTTCGTCACTTTCCTGGAGAGAGAGGATGCGGCGGCGGCGATGGACAACATGGACGGCGCCGAGCTTTACGGACGAGTGCTGACGGTGAACTACGCGCTTCCTGAGAAGATCAAGGGCGGCGAACAAGGATGGGCGGCGCAACCCAGTAAGATACTTGATTTTTTACTCTTGCTAAAACCTATGGTAGGATTAGGGTTTCGCTGAGGATCCATTTGAATTGAACATATAATCGGCTAATTGAGTAATTACCCGCATTGATGATAAAAACGCCCTTTCTTTATTAACCTAGCCTGATCGAATTGAGAACTTGGCTGTTCGATTTTAGAAACAGAAAAAAGCACAGGCATTGATGATGCAGCATTGCTAGTGGCATTGCTAGTGGATTCTCTGTGGTTCTGTTTAGTTAAACATATGAAAAATAGTTCCTTTAGTAATTGTCCAATACTAAGACATCAACATCCAATGTCAATTGTTTTGAATGCTAAGTTTGGGTGTAATAATCTTTGACAGTCTGGGCTGATGCTGACACTTGGTTTGAAAGGCAGCAGCAAGAACAAGAAATGCAGCGTCTTGCAGCTGAGCAACAAGCTGCAATGCGTGCAGCCGAAGAACTGCACAGAAAGAAATTGGCCGAGGAAAGAGAAGGTGAGAAAGAAGATGTTGCTGCTGATGATCCAATGGCTAAAGCCAAAGCTGAGGCACTGCAAAAGCAGAGCGCTTGAGGATCATTCTGAGTTTGTTGCGTATGTATCAGACAATGACGTAAGTTTGTGCTAGTTCGGCTGATGCTTCCTAAGATGTGGTAGTTGGGAAGGGAATTGAAATATTTGAATGAACACTGAGACTTGATGAGTTTGGATTAGTAAGTTCCTGTATAACTTCGACTTGCTTCAACTTTTGGCTATGACAAGAACTACCTCGTCTCGAGCCCAAAACTCGTGCTAAAAACCGTTTTTCTTTTTTCTAGTACACTTACATCTGTGCATCCCAATCTAGCGGCATGTTGCTTGCAAATCTTCCTTGAAGGTTTCATATAAGAAAGGAGCTTTCGATATGGCAAACCATGATGATGAATGTACAAGTTATGTGGTCTTTGAGCTTCAGTTATGTAAATTTATCGTCCGAGATGAAACATCGCATGCTAATATAGACTCATAACTTAAGGAGATTCACGGGCTTATGATTATAGACGAACAAACAAACTATCTAAAGGCAGTTCATTAAAGCCACTAGTTATACGCAGAAGAACGCGTTGAATAAAATACTATTTTGGCCCCCAATGTATGAGAAATGGATGTCTTTTGTTTTTGTAGTTGCCACTTTTATGCTATTTGGTCTCAGTTAATTTAATCGCTAGTTTGAATGAAATTACTGGTCGGGCCAGCAAATATTATGGGTCGGGCCGAGCCAACTCAATATTTTGCTGGCCGAACATCGTGGTGATCGAAACGACCGGTGATTCAGACCCATCTCTATAAATGTGTCCAACAACTTTATTATGTTTTAATGGGAAACGTACTGTTTCCTCCACCACATCATCGGGTAACTGAAACTGAATATATCTTCTCCTTGGGTTCCATTAATTGACCTACACAATGGAACCTACGATTACCACTTAATTCTTCGGGTATGAAAACAATATTAGATTCTTCGCAAATCTAAAACCTCCATTGTATCAGTAATAGTACAACTATTTGAGCAACGATTGGAAAATTCTAGGCATATCTAAAATATAAATATTTAAAAAGCTCGATGATCGTTTGCCATTTTATTCTTTCGATCGCTTTGATAAAAATAAACGAGGAAGACAAGTCGTAACCCTTTTGAAACTATGTCTATTTGGTGCCGTTCCATCATGAAACAAATACGATAACAACATAATCAAAATGCAATACCATTATGCTTAAACATGTGTTACCAATTTACTGAATCGTATAGTACCATTTTAAAGCATATCCAGCAATAAACATTCAAGCTATCAAAAAGTTAACATAATTTAACAGTCCTAATTGAAGCTAAAGGAAGCAAATAATAGAAACTTAATGAAACGCAATTAAACTTCAATTAGGCATAATCAAGGAGCACCTAAAAATATCAAATTGTACCCCTAATCGAAACTAATAATCCCAAGGCTTCGTCTAATGGTCAAGCTAAGGCATGCAAAGCCTTTGGAGGGGTGGATCATACATTCGACTCTCGCTGACTACTAAATACTTTGAGTCGAGCATGTCACACATAGACTTGTCCTAGTGTGGCTAACGTGGTTGCTTGGTTTGCATGCATGTCAGCCCTCGAGGTTTAACTGTGTAAAACAAGGGTTTACCGGGTTACTCATAAACAATAATCCCAATTGACAATTCATAGAAATTTATAAATTGTTCGAAGAATGTGATTGAAGAATAATTATTTGCAAAGTGTTCTTTTCGAGGAAAAAATAGCAAATTAAACCTCAATTCCTCATTTGGGAGCGGCGACTGCGAGTAATAGCTTTATGAAAATCTTAGGCGTTCTTTGGCATCTGTGGGCGAGAAAGCAATTTCGTTGACACTATCTTTTTTAATTCTTTTTTAATTAAAATTGATTGTAAATTGTAAGGAAGTTTTCGGGGGTAATTCGTCCATGTACAACCAACAAGTGAGTATTTAAACATAAAAAAATTCTTCCAAGGTACCTATTGTAAATGCTTCACATAATTTGCTTTAAAATGAGATATACCCAAATAAAAAGCAAAAAAAAAAAATAATCATAAATATTTGGGTAACCTCAAACAACTCCCAACACCCTAAACTATCTATCAACAAAACTCCCCGTTCTCATTTATTTATCATCAAACTTCCTATCTCATAAACAATCTTACACATCACTACCCAATTGACTAAAATGACGATTTTGCCCCTCATTTATTATTATTTAAATATTTCTCCAAACATCAATTGTAAACACGTCCACCCAATATTTTGCCCCATTTCAAACCCCATTTCCCAACCTTCTCGCCTTCCGTCTTTAGCTCCTGCTTGTCTGAAAAGGCATGAGCTTACCCAATCCACTGTTGCCGCTGAATTGAGAAATCGTTGAAAGATTACAAATCTACGTTTCAAGGAGAATCTAAAGAATATTAATACGCTCAAAACCGATATCATCTGAATGAGAATTAATTATTGAAGTCAACCCAATAACTTACAAAATGGTTGGTAGTATATAATGGAGGAGTCTCACATTGGTTAACTTAGATGAAGGAGATGGGCTCAAGGCGCCCATGCACGACCCACACGCAAGCCCACGCACGGCCCACATGCGTGAGCCCGAGCCCATACGTGCGAGCCCGCAAGCCCGAACCCAGACTTATTTATGCTCGGATGATGTGGCACCGATGATGACATGCCGGCTAAATAAAGCTCACGTGGTGGTGACGCGGATGTCCTTGTAACGTGGGAGGATTGATGATGTGGTGATGACGCGTAGGCATAAGAGGCGGTGTACGATGACACATAGACGTGAAAGGGCATCATGGCGCTGACTGGGAATTGACTATGCTAAGTGATGTGGCTGAACCCGTTAGGGTCCGCTGTGTTGCGATGGTTTGGCGAATGGGCTAGACTGGATGTAATACCCGAGTCCCGTAAGTAAGTCGGCCAATAAATATGCATACATAATATGTGATTTACGTGACTGCATGAAATATGTTTTACGATTTTATGTTAACATGATTTTATTTTGGGTGCTATTAGGGTTACTAACCAAGTAGAGGGATTAATTGAAATTATGCTAGTTGTTGATGTTAGGGTTTTTAGTTCATAACATGCTAACTTAGAATATTTGATTTAGTGTATTAAGTATTGATACCACGTTTTCGGGAGTATAAATTGTAGAAATGAGTTCGGAACTTAATAACATGAAAATCGAAGTTAGAAACAGAGAAGATATCGAGCAATCGAATGTCGAGTTGTTGATTACCAACAATCTCAAAATTCTTAGATCTTGAATATATAAACTCGAAATTATTAAGGGTCAAAATTGTAAATGCGAAATCAATTAAAGATGTCGAGACATTGGATAAATATTGATTACTTAGAATTAAAGCAAAGTCTCATGCTTGGAGTCTTATCAAGTAACGATTGGACAACCCTTAGAACGTATCAAAACTATTCTACAAACCAAGCTTTAGTAAACTAAAGGACCTTTAACAGTATAAACTCGCTAAATAGGAGACCTTAAAGGAGGAAAATAGCTCGATCAAAGGCAGAGAAAGGAAACGACTAGCAAGAACATCATTAAAAAGGTATAATTCTATTTAGCGAGTAGAAGGTCAGCTCTATGTTCTTTATTTAGGGAGTTGAAGGGTAATAGAGAATTAAAGAATCGAATTAAGGTATATTTTTAGGAGTGTTAGATTTCTTGGAAGATTTTGAATTTAGGTAGATTACTGATTTTATGGTTTCTATTATAAGTTATACTAGCATAAGAATACACTGTGAAGCAAATTCGATTGATGATAAGAATTCCCAGATGATGAATCTCGAAACCATGATTGAAATCTACTTCGAGATTTTATATTGTATCTCGACGTTTTTATATGTGTTGCTTTGACATTGTGTAATTCTTAATCAAGCTGATAGTTATCTTGGTTTTTAAAGTGATTTCAAAATTTATATACAAGCTCGAAATTCAAGTTTATTTGTGTCGAAATCTACAGCAATGATAACCTCGATTGTGTAACATCTCGAGATTTATGTTGCAATTCATTTCATAAAGTAAACCCGAGATTTACCTCAATGTCTATGTCGAAATCCTTGTGTGAAGTATTGAAAATCATTTTTAATTCATGTCGCAATATACTTCAAGGTTTTATATTATTAAATCTCGACATCTTATATGTGATATATCAAGATGTATTTATCGAGATCTTTTAATCTATAGTAGTATATGTTGAAATCATGGAACTCGACATCTTAAGTGTAACATCAACATACATCTCGATATTTAGTATAAGAGCTCGAGGTTATATAATTCATATTATATTGAGATATATCATGAGAGATAAATATCGAAATCTTTGGGTAAAGTCGAAGTTAATATCGAGGTCCATTTGTAAATACATGTCAAGATCGTAATTCATACCAAGATTTATATCAATAGTATTTCTCAGTTTAGGTATAAGTTTTGAATTTTAGGGTTTCGAAATTTATAGAAGTCGAAACTAGGGTTTTCAAATTAAGCCAATTTTGTGAAATTATAACTAGACTAACAAACCCTAATTTTATATGTTTCAATATTTAGGGTTTGAAGGTTAGCAATTTACAGTACGATAAGCTAATAACTAAGGATACCAGGTAAGTGGGAATTCAACTACAACACATAAATTGTTTGTACTCGTGACTATCTGCTTATATGAGATTATGTGAATTATTTGCTATATATGATGATATAGCATGCATTTTAGTATTGTTTACATGAGCATGAACACATGCATACACGGCATGCACGAGAATTTTGAGATAAGAATATGCATGGTATAATGTCGCTTGAAAGCGATGGATATTTGCCGATATAGGCATCTGATGTCGACTCAAAGTTGAGTCTGTACTGCTTCTATGACACCATGACGACCCGGTACGTCGTCGGATATATTTTTATTATTTGGGCAGAATGCCCTGAATTGCGGTAGGTGCGACCTGGAGGAGGCGATTCGAGGGTGGCAGCGACACCGAGGGAATCTCTGGTGTTGGCGACCCCGAAGTGGGCTACCAGCGTGAGCGTCCACGGAACAGCAAGTATCCATTGGGCCGAATGGCGGGCCTTCATGCATCCCAATGCGAATTGGGCCGAAATGCGTGACTGGTATTTTATGGTTCGTCACCCTTTGTGGATTGCTGGACCAATTGTCCTTATTGGATTTGAGCTCTGAAAATGGTGCATAGTAAGTCAGTCGAGGGCCATGAGAGATATGAGATTTAGTTTGATCCTATTAGGGTCTGAATGCATTGGCGCGGATGCCTTTGCAAATGAGACACGTGCACGGCATGCATCATTCCTACTTACTGAGCTTTATAGCTCATCCCATATTTTATGTGTTGTAGGTACGCGCGACCACGGTACGTGATCGCTTATGACGGCGAGGCTATCTTTTGAAGCTTCCAGGGACTTTTGAGGGTGGTGTGTGTACATGAATGCGACCCGTGGGGCGGAAGTTAGGATTCCTTTTGTTGACACTATGAAACCATCCTATGTAAATAGGTTGGGAGCGATATTTTGACTTGTACAGAACGAATTCCTTTATATAAAAGGAAAAATTTTACCCACGTTTTCGCGTATTATTTATTTTATACTGACTTTAGTCACGTAAGTTAGCACTAGAAATGGTAAGTAGATGGTGGGGCGCCACACTGGACAGGTTCCATGACCGTTTCGGCCTAAAGGTTGCGATTATTCGCACTTTGGTCCCTGGTCAAACGATTAACTGCAGGCAGAATAGGCCAAAGATGCACCTACTCGCGAATTGACCCCAGACCTCTTTAGAAGCTATAAATAGACCTATCCTGCAAGTCTGGAAATTGTTCGATCAGCACTCAAGTATTCTAGTTAAAAGCATTCTAGTCCAGAATAGTAATAAAGCAAGAAAGCTCGAGCCTTCAGTAGAGTTGTCCGATAGTTTCGCAACGGTCGTTATAAAACTCCTGAAGTTGTTGTATCTTCAGGACGTACTGCGACAATACGAGACACTGAAAGGGGAAATAATGTCTTACGGAAAGCGTACGACTTATGGTAAGAACTACCTCAGCCCGCTCGTGCTAAAGAAACCAATCTTTTTCTAGTACACTTGCATCTTTGCAACCCAATCTAGCGGCGTGTTGGTTGCAAATCTTCTTTGAAGGTTTCTTATAACAATGGAGCATTGATATGGTAAACTATGGTGATGTTCAAGTTATATGTTCTTTTGAGCTTCAGTTATGTAAATTTGTCGTCCGAGATGAAAGATCGCATGCTAATATATATTCATAAATTCAAGGATACTCATTGCCTTGTAATTATAGACGGTTGGTTCCTAGCAAACATACTATTTAAAGGCAATTCATTGAAGCCACTAGTTCTACGCATCAGAAAGCGTTTAAAATTGAATAAAATACTATTTCGGTACCACGAATGTTTGAGAAATGGATGTTTTTTTCCATATTTCGAAATGCCAATTTCGTGCTATTTTTATTTCTGGGCTAATTTAATCGTTAGTTTGAATGGATTTTACCGGTCGGCCCACAAAAATTACGGATCGGACCGAGCCAACTGATTGTTTGCAGACCGAAGAACGTGGTGATCGAAATGACCCGTGATTCAGAATCCTTCCTATATGTCCAACAACCAGTACAAGAAAAATAGTATCAGACACGGAAAATAGATAAGGAATTGGTTTCGTGTCTAAATTATGAGTACTAGAAACGAAATCTGACACGGTTTTCTATTTTATTTTAAAATAACTTAATGTGTTTATTTAGACACAGATTGGATACAGAAATAAAAACGGAAATGTGACAAAATTGATTTTAGAAATGGTATATATCCGTATCCAAATTTGCCATGAGAACAACACCTACGGAATTTTGGTATTAGACACCGAATTTTCCTTGTCTAATCACTCAATAGATACAGAATTTTGATTTTAGACACCGAATTTTCTGTGTCTAATATGCATGTTTTCTAGTAGTGAACTTTATCAAGTTTTAATGAGAAACATTAGCATTTTTTCCATCAAATCATCAGGTAACTGTAACCGAATATATCTTCTCCTTAGTTTCCACAAATTGACCTACACAATGGAATATGCTTACACTTAATTCTTTGGGTGTGAAAATGGCATTTCTTCCAAAATCTAAAACCTCAGTTGGGTCGGCGTAATAGTACAACTATTCGAGCAAACGATGGGAAATTCTAGGCATATCTAAAAAATAAAGTAGTTTATTTTAAAAGAATTATGCTGATAGTTTGTCATCTTGTTCTTTTGATTGCTTTGATAAAAAAAAGGACTCATAGAAGACAATTCGTAATTATTTTGAAAACTATTTATTTGGTGTCGTTACTGCATGAAACAAACAAGATAATTACAATATATCAAAATACAATACCATTATGCTCAATCATGTGTTGTCAATTTACCGAAGCATATAGTACCATTGTTAAAGCATATCCATCAATAAATTTTCAAGCTATCTAAACATATAATTTACCGAACTACGACAAAACAGTCCTAATTGAACCTAAAGAAATCAAATAATCGAAACTTAATAACACAATCAACTTAAACATCAATAAGGCATAATCAAGGAGCACCTAATTGTACTCGTAATCGAGACCTAATAATTCCAGTTTACAATTCATAGGAAATTATAAATGTTAACTGCACTTTCAAAGAATGTGACTGAAGATTAAATATTTGTAATGATTTTATTCAATTTTATTGCAGCATGTCCCAGGGTACGACGTGGCTGGTGTGGTGGTCAAAGTTGGGAGCCAAGTGAAGGAGCTGAAATTCGGCAACGAAGTGTATGGAGACATCACCGAGCACGCGCTGGACCAGCCCAAGCGATTTGGTTCCTTGGCACAGTACGCGGCGGCTGAGAAGCTGTTGGCGCTGAAGCCCAAGAATCTTGATTTTGTCAAAGCTGCTTCATTGCCACTCGCCATTGAGACAGCCTACGAATCCCTCGAAGATGCTGGATCTGGTAAGGGGAAATCGATTCCTGTCTTGGAGGAGCTGGCAGCGTTGGCTCGCTTGTGATTCAGGGTTTCATTTACGTGTTTGGCCTCGACCGTCCTTGTTTCTGCCTCCGACGACCATCGGGGTGGCGGAGGGCGGTGCTATGGCATCATCTTCAATCCTTTGTGGCTCCATGATGTGCGGTCGTCATCTTCCATGGACGTTCCGAACGTCAAAACTGCCTGATCTCCATCATTTTGGTCGTGATTATCCGACGTTCCATGAAGCTTTTGACGTGGGCCGATTTAATGACCTACGTGATCGATTAAGTGAATTGGATCCTCATAATATCGGCAAATGGGTTGCAGCCTCCAATGACTTGGGGTTTCAGCGGGCACGACGACGTGGATTCGACACAGACCTGCCACTCCTCCGCCGGCGATCTGCTACATCTGCTCAATCGAATCCATCGTCCATCGTCGGTGATTCGCCTTTCACAGCTTTTCCATCGATTGATCAACCTCGGCCGATTAGGGTGGCGGCAGCAGCTCCGGAGCCGATCATGATCTCGTCTCTAGGGTTAGCGCCTACACTAGTCCCTCTGATTGCGGCGGTGGTCTCGTCGGAAAGTCCTCTGATGGTGGTCGTGCCTTACTCGCCAAATTGCACGGCTAGGGTTTCGTACGCACTGGATTCAGCAATAGTGCCACTATCAGGGACGGTACCATCGGCAGAAGTACCACGCCCACCAGCTACTGTAGCGTCGTTTGCTGAAAAATTGTCCATGGTCGTACACCCCGGTGGTCATTGTCGCGATCGCGCCTCACCTTTACCCCATCGGTGCCCGTTGATGGAATCCCTAAAATTAGTCCATCTTGGGAACCAGCGAACAAAGGATTGCTAGGTGGCAATATACATTGGCTGGTTATTTGATAAGTTAGGATTTTACGCTATATTTATACCCCGTAAAAGCGTATTTTCGACCATTATTCGTCGAATATAATTGGATATCCTACGCTTATGTGCATATCTCTTGTTTGACAGATAATTGAGTGAAATAGATCAAAGCGGGAAGATTCGACGTAAAAAAAGACCACAACCACGCTGCCATGCATACATGCCTTTAGCACTTCGGGGCCCTTTTTGTAATTTTCAAAAGAATTGGGGCAAACCTGCAATTTCACCCCATTTACCCTATTTTTGGAGACAACATCACGTGAAGAATAAGTCAAGGAAAGTAGGTAATACTTTTCCCAAAAATAACGCATGAGAGAAGGCAAGTTATTCGATGCTACATGTACGAATTTGAAGAAAAGATCAAGTCAATAATCTATTTTGATATCTGACCGAAAATCTTGAATATAAATATTCAAATATGCGAAGAGATCTGGGGGCTTCCTATAAAAAGCCTCAAGCGAATAGATAGAGCAGGGAGTCATAGGGCAGCGAGTCATATACAAAATGCAGCGAAGGACTTCACGAAGCACAACTGAATTAAAAAAGAAGCAGACGCGATTATTCCAGCCGCAAAAGCGAAGTTTTTATATTATTTCTCTATTATGCCTTTGAATATTTTGTGTTTGTATTTATTAATATGCTAGCTTAATCTTGTGATTGAGGCCGTATTAGGCCGAATTATGAATCGTAGTAATGCTATTCGTGTTTTATTTAATCGTATGAATTTAGTTACGTGTTCTATATTGAGTTTAATGCTTGCGTATGCTTGATCACCAGTGCATGATTTTTTTTTTGATTGGTTTATGAGACTGAAAAAAAAAGTGATTAGACCGGTTAGAATAATAACTATAGGACACCACGACGTAAAACCAACCAGAGATGGAATTCGGTTTCGTACATGTGGTTTTCGAGACCTTAGGCGCCGAAAAGCGTCTAAACTCGGGAAATTCATAACGCGTAAGGCGTGTGAAGTGATTGCAGTCTTATAGGAATATAGAGATTGGTCATTATCGCATAGGGTCGCTAGTTACGTGAATAACGGGTAGCGCGTATATTAGGAATTTCTACCTTGACTAGTTTATATTGATTAAATAAATATCGATTGCATGAATAAGTAGGATTAATCCGTGCCGAGTATGTGCCTTGATCACGTTCGTCGCTAATTGATTTTTATCTCATCTTTTTACTTGCGTCTATTTTACTATTTGCGATTTTATCTTGTTTAATTAAATCATCAAAAAATTATAAAAAGTATCTTAGTCTAAATTAGAATTAGGTTTAATATCTTAGAATTAATCAAGCTGTCTTCGTGGATCGATACTCGGACTTCGTCCGTTTTACTACTTGCACGACCTAGTACACTTGCTAGTATTTGAGCGTGTCAAGTTTTTGGCGCCGTTGCCGGGGATAGCTATATTATTAATTTTAGGATTTATTCTGAGTTTTAGTTTAGACGTTTTATATCTCGATTATTATTATTATTATTATTATTATTATTATTACTATTATTATTATTTATTTTTTTTGCCAATTCGCTTACGCTGATTTTTCATCTTTTGCAGATAATTCCTATTAGTGCATGACACGGAGCTCGAGGAACGTACCATTGCTATTTGACGCAGAGATCGAAGCGACGTGCCGGCGTAACAATCGAAATCGTAGACTGAGAATGGAAAATCAAGAACACGAGGAAGAACAGATGGCTCCTCCACGGCCCACTTTACTAAGTCGAGCGCTTCCAGGAATTTTCGATGATAGCGACCCAATTGCCATCCCGCCGGGACCAAATAATCATTTCGAGATTAAACCCGTTACTATACAGATGGTGACGGGTTCAGCACAGTTTCATGGGCTTACAAACGAGGACGCAAATTCACATATTTGAAATTTACTCAAATTTACAGAACTATTAAGTATCCAGGCGTCTCTACAGAAGTGATAAAACTGACATTTTTTCCCTTTTCTTTGACAGGTAAGGCGTCTTGATGGTTCTCATCATTGCCACATGCATCTATCACTAGTTGGGAGCAACTAGTGGAATGCTTTCTAGGCAAATATTACCCATTGTCAAGGACAGCGAGATTAGAAGCCTACTAGTGAACTTCAAACAAGAAGGTGGCGAATCCCTGAGCGATGCATGGAGTAGATACAAGAGCCTTCTGCGACAATGCCCGAACCACAGCATACCCCTGAGCGTCCAGATGCAGTCATGTTTCTTAGGGATGAGTACACCAAATAAAAGGATCGTCGACAGCGGATGCACACGAAACTTTATTGCGAGCCTAGCCCAGCAAGATACACTGGGCATGACCTGGACCGACGGACGGCTGGAGTACATGAGATAAGTAGCTCGTTGGAGGCGCAATTGGAAGCCATACATAAAAGATTAGACCAAATACACTCCATGGACCCTGAGGCGGTGAACTACATCCACAATAGGCAAAAGAATGCGTACTCCAACACATACGACCCAAGCTGGCGAGGCCATCCGAATTTGTCGTACGGAAACTCGCACTACTTAAAGCCTCCAGAAGCTCAAAATCAACAGAGTGGGGCCGCCAACAAAACAAAAAGCCGATTGGGAGATAGCATTTGAGAAATTGGCAGGCTATCAAGGCGATCAGAGTTGTAAGATAGACGAACGATTCAACAAGATAGAGGACACATTACAAAGTTTGGCGACTACAATAGGGCATCTAACAAATTCAATGTCCGAGCGCAAGCCAGGCACACTCCCAAGCGACACTGAAAAGAACCCTCGAGATCACGTTAAGGCCATTCAGCTAAGAAATTGGAAGAAGCTTGAATCAACCAAGGAGACCAAGGTTGAAGAAGAAGCAAAGGAGACCGAAAACAACGATGAAAGCAAGGTCACGACCAAAGACGCAACTCATCACGACCATAGGAAGGACCAGCGGGATGAAGAAGTGGAGACCGAGCTAGATTCTCTCGCAGTGGAAAAGAAGGTCGACCCACTCCCACCAGTCAAGATTCGACCTCTATATCCCGCGGCATTACGAAGGGGAAAACCGGATAAGAACTTCGAGCGCTTTATTAATATTTTTAGGAAGTTAGAAATTAACATCCCTTTTTGTGAAGCTCTTTTACAGATTCCAAAGTACGCCAAATTTTTCAAGGAGTTGCTATCGAACAGGAACAAGCTAGAGCAATATGGCACGGTAGCCCTTAAAGAAGAATGCTCTGCAGTGCTGCAAAGGAAGCTACCACCAAAGCTCAAAGATAGGGGGAGTTTTTCTATTCCTTGCTCTATAGGCTCATTGTCATTTACTAATGTTCTTTGTGATTTAGGAGCGAGTATTAACTTGTTACCCTTTTCACTTCTGAAAAAGCTAAGGATAGGTGAGCCCAAGCTACATCTACGATTCTCCAACTAGTGGATAGATCGATCACATACCCACAAGGAGTAGTGAGGACGTAAATAATCGGGCCCAAAGCCCGCATTCTGAATACTCGGCCCGAAACCTTACTCATCGATCTCTCCCCGAAATTTCACTAAGTGTTCCCAAAATTTAATCCTTTCACTTAATACCCTAATTTCAAAATTGGTCCCTAATTTAATATATTTTAAAATTCTACTACCCAACTTTCAAAATATCCCTAAGTTTCTAATTTAAAATATCTTTCTAAATTTTGCATTTAAAACCCAAAATTTCATAGTTTTACTTTTAAGGATCGAACATTTTCCTAAGTTCAGATCTGCCCCGAATCTTTAAAAATTTCAGATCTGCCCCGAAAGATTTATATTTCGTTAACAATCTCCCCTGTTGGGATTTTAGATTCTCAGCTCCCAGATTTAAAACTTTTCAATCTAGTCCCTGAATTTTTGAAAATTACACGAAAGACCCCAATTATTTATTCTGAATTTCAAATCAGCCCCAAAATCTTTATATTTCTTCAAAAATCTCCCTATTCGGATTTTACATTCTCAGCCACCAGATTTTTGAAACTTTTCAATCTAGTCCCCAAATTTTTGAAAATTACCCAAAGGACCCCAATTATTTATTCCGAATTTTAAATATGTCCTAAAAACTTTATATTTCTTTAAAAATATCCCCTATTCGAATTTTACAACACAGACTCCCTGGATTTTGTAAATTTCGATCAAGTTCCAAAATTTAAAAATAATTATTTTATACTGCTGTTTTGCGACAGTTTTGGATTTCTCAATGATCACAAGGTAAATGATGTCCGATGGACCTGTAATTTTCACCACAGATAAAGGACCTGCAAATCTTATTCTGTTCAAAGGAATGTTTAATCTGATGTCTAGATTGTGAGATATGAATTTTTGAACCTCATGGCCGAAATGGATAAAGAAAACCTAGAAAACCCTAATTCTCCCCAAGTTTTGCTCTATCCTCTTAATCTAAAGTCCTCTATCCTATTTCAAAATATTCATAGATCTAAAAATACTCAATCTCATGCTCCCTAAGATAACCAACGAAAAATTCATGCAAGCAAATTATTATCACATAAACAAAAAACACGAAGAATTCGATGAATAACATGCGTAAAATTCACAAATCCTATATTGTTTACGTATGTAGGTGATCTTCACCTACCTTACGTCCGTAGTAGAAAGCTAAATCACGGAGTTTCTCCGTGTGATCCCGACCGGAGAGCTTCGATCCCGAGCTTTCGGAGATTTTTCTTCTCCTCTCCTTCTTCTTTCTTTCCCTTCTCTCTTTTTTCTTTTTTCTTTTTTTTTTTCTTCTTTCTTTTCTCTCGGCCTCTCTCCCATTCTCTTTTCCAATCTCACTTATTTATTTATTTTCTCCACATGTATCTCCATGTGTATTAGGTGTTTTTGTCTTGATTTGGTACCATTATGAGGTGTATTGATGGCTTAGATCTTGTCCTTAAGCACTTGGAAATGCATATTCTTATTATATTTTATTATTATATTTTTTTTTATTTTTTCCCTCTCTCTCGCTATCTCTCCCCCTTTCTTCCCTCTCTTGTTGTCTCTTTCTCTTTTCCTTTCTAATTAATTAGGTCTTGTCTTTGTGGATTAAAGTGTGGTATTAGGTTGATTTTGTTTTGTTTGTTTTGTTATGTTTTATTCTATTTTGTTTGCTTTGTTTTGTTTCTTTTCTATTAATTATATATTTGGGCTTTATTTTATTATTTCGGCCCATTAAAAATTTGGGTCAAATTGTGAATTTTTGGCCCAATTCATGAAGAAATTGGATCTGTTCGAAAATAAATCTTGTAATTTCGAACTTTATTGAAATAATCCCGTATTAAATTTTTACGGGTATTACATCCTCCCTCCTTACAAGAATTCGTCCCCGAAATTACATCGAAAGAAATAATTCGGGATAACGATTCTTCATATCGTCCTCTCGTTCCCATGTGGCTTCCTCAACCGCATGGTTTCGCCACAGTACCTTGACTAGCGGAATGTTCTTGTTCTGAAGTCGTTTTACCTCGTGCATTAGGATCTCTACAGGTTGTTTGAGTTGTTGATAGAGGGATTCATTCTCTAGCACGTGGTTCAGATTTGCGACATATTTACGTAAGCTCGATACGTGAAATACGTCGTGGACTTGGGCTAGCGAAGCTGGCAACTCCAGTTGATATGCGACTTCTCCGACTCTCTTAAGGATTTTGAACGGACCAATGTACCTTGCAAATAGGAGAAAAGACTCACATCCCGAATTCAGAAGTCGTTGGGCTTTTAAGGCAGAAATTTGATGGATTTTGCTCTTCTCCTTCGCTCCCACAAACGTGAACATTTCATCTTCAGGAATTTGGAACGCCACCATCTTCTTCCGGCAATCGATTATGGCCCCGTATTTCGAGAGCCAATCCATTCCGAAGATAATGTCGTAGTCGTTTCATCGGGATCACACTTAGATCTACGCTCAAACTCCTTCCTTCGATCGTCACGGGACATTTCTCCAACACTAGATTAGTTCGAGTTGGATCCCCGTGTGGTAGGGTTACTACATAGTTGTAATCAGATAAGGTAGGAGAGATGCCTACCTTGGTCACATATTTGGCCGACACAAACGAGTGCGTGGCTCCAGAATCAAACAACACGGAAGTAGGCACGTCGTACATTGTAACGTACCGGTCACCACTGTAGGATTTGCCTCTGCCTCTTCATTGGTTAATGTGAACACCCGTGCTGGAATCGGTGGTGGTAGCGCCTCAGCCTCTTCATTAGTCAATGCAAACACTCGAGCTGGAGCTAGTGGTGGGTAGCGCCTCCGCCCTTTCATTGGTCATTGCAAATGCTCGAGTCGGAACCGGTGGCGGTCGTGCAAGCGTCTGAGTCGGGTTCCTGGGTTGGTCGCAGGCTCGTGCGTAATGTCCCTGTTTCCCGCAGAGATAGCAGACGACGTTGGGGTTGTGTCCAACTCCAAAGAAGACACCGACGTGATTACGCCCACATTGTTGACACGGTGGTGAGTTGTATGAAGATCGGTTCGGAACGCTGGGTGGTCCCTGGTTCGGCCTCGGTCGCCAGTTAGATGGTCCCGAGCGACCTCCTTGGTTAGGGCCTTTCCCGAAGAATGGTCCCTTTCGGTCACCTCCACCTCCCTGCTGACTCTCCGTTCTCTTCCTTGCTTCTTGCGCCGCCACGATCTGAGCCTCTGCTTGCACCGCGATGATGGCTCGTTCGGCCACTTGTGTGAAGTGCACAACGGGATACCCGATATGCTTACGTCACGGTAAATCTCGGTCTGAGGCCCACCATGAAACGAGCCACCTTTAATGCATCAGTAGCTACCATGTGTGGAGCGAAGCGAGATAGCTCTTCGAATTTACGAACGTATTCCGGCACCGTCATCCTTCCTTGTCGGAGGTTGATGAATTCGTTCATTCGTTGTGCTTGCTCGTGGGCTGAGAAGTATTTTTCGTTGGAACAGATCTCTTTGAATCTACCCCATGGCATCGTAGCGGGGTCGTTAAGGATTTTGATGGTATCCCACCAAAATCGCGCACTTCCTCGTAACATCGAAACGGCACAGAGAACTTGTTTGTTCCCTGGTACCCGACCGTATACGAACATATCTTCAATTGTTCGGATCCAGTCTTCTGCCATCGAAGGATCGGTAGCTTGCTCGAAAGTCGGGGATTCAGTTTACGAAACCATTCCCCAATGATTTCCACACGGTCAGGATGTGGAGAGGATCGGTGCTCAGATGAGCTCCGGAAATTGATTAGATCGTGGATTTTAGCAGCCTTTTGCTGGATCAGCTCAGTCAAACAGCGGATGGTATCGTTCTCACGGTGTTTGTTCTCACGAGTCGGGGATTCAGATCCATCTCGACGACTGGGCTCTCCATCATTCCCATTTCCCGATCGTGCCCTCATTTTCTAAGAGTCTACATGTTCACATAACATAGAAAAGCACAAAAAAAAAAAACACATAAGCATTTACATATATTCACGTAATAGTATAAAACTTACAGACGTAGGCTGATCCTCCCGGCTTTTGAGCGGCAGTACATGGACGGTCTACAGAACCTAAAGCCTAGCGCTCTGATACCACCTGTAACGACCCTACTTCCTAAATACGTATTTTGGCGGGTTTTACGCAGCGTAAACAGCGGAAAGCCATTAATAAAAACTTTTTATTACATAATAATATTCAAGAACTGGGCCGAAGCCCAAAAGTCTAAATCCGTAATAAAAAAATGTTTTACAACACACACATTATTGTATTAGACCGAAGCCCAAATAGTAACAATACGAAACATGAATGAATATACTCCACAGGTCGCGTTCCATGTACTGCCCCGCACTCAAAAGATCGTGGAGTCACCGCCATCAGCCGCCTCACCTACATACGTAAACCATGAGCTTTTGCCCAATAGATGAAAACATGCAATGCAAATGCTCTCACACCCCAATCCCACAAAACTCACAAAATACACGCTCGACTCTTTTCTCATCTCTCATTTCATCACATCACATCAGGGCCCGAGGCTTAGGTACTAAAGGCAACACGCGCGCGCAGGGGTCCGTAGCTCGGGAGGCCCCACTCCCCACAAGGGTCAGTAGCTCAGGAGGCCCACTCCCCACATCTCAATCATACAATGCGCCTTAGCCCTAACCTCAACTCATACCATTCGACAACCATCACTCGGTCATAAACTACCCACTCATCAACACTATACAATGTCACCGTGACTACGCACGATTCTCTCCCATCGTAACAAGTGTATGCAACTGTCATGCAAGTAAAATGCAATGCAAATCTTCATATCACGTATAGGCCCGAGGTATCAGCTTGGCCCGATCCGAAAACTATCGTACGCTAAATAATCGGGCCCGAAGCCCGCATTCCGAATTACTCGCCCGAAACCTTACTCATCGATCTCTCCCCGAAATTTCACTAAGTGTTCCCAAAATTTAATCCTTTTCACTTTAATATCCTAATTTCAAAATTTGTCCCTAATTTAATATATTTTAAAATTCTATTATCCAACTTTCAAAACATCACTTAAGTTTCTAATTTTAAAATATCTTTCTAAATTTTTGCATTTAAAACCCCAAAATTTCATAGTTTTACTTTTAAGGATCCGAACATTTTCCTAAGTTTCAGATCTGCCCAGAATCTTTAAAATTTCGATCTGCCCCGAAAGATTTATATTCGTTAAAAATCTCCCCTGTTGGGATTTCACATTCTCAGCTCCCAGATTTAAAACTTTTCAATCTAGTCCCTGAATTTTTGAAAATTACACAAAGGACCCCAATTATTTATTCCGAATTTCAAATCTGCCCCAAAATCTTTATAATTCTTCAAAAATCTCCCCTATCCGGATTTACATTCTCAGCCACCAGATTTTTGAAACTTTTTAATCTAGTCCCCAAATTTTTGAAAATTACCCAAAGGACCCCAATTATTTATTCCGAATTTTAAATATGTCCTAAAAACTTTATATTTCTTTAAAAATATCCCCTATTCGGAATTTTACAACACAGACTCCCTGGATTTTGTAAAATGCCATCAAGTTCCAAAATTTTAAAAATAATTATTTTATACGGCTGTTTTGCGACAGTTTTGGATTTCTCAATGATCACAAGGTAACCGATGTCCGATGGATCTGAAATTTTAACCACAGATAAAGGATTTGCAAATATGAATTCGGTTCAAAGGAATTTTTAATCTGATGTCTATATTGTGAGACATGAATTTTTGAACCTCTTGGCCGAAATGGATAAAGAAAACCCTAGAAAACCCTAATTCTCCCCAAGTTTTGCTCTATCCTCTTAATCTAAAGTCCTCTATCCCTATTTCCAAATATTCATAGATCTAAAAATACACAATATCATGCTCCCTAAGATAACCAACGAAAAATTCTTGCAAGCAAATTATTATCACATAAACACGAAGAATTCGATGAATAACATGCAAAACACGTAAAATCCACAAATCCTATATTGTTTACGTATGTAGGTGATCTTCACCTACCTTACGTCCGTTGAAAGCTAAATCACGGAGTTTTTCCGTGTGATCCCGACCGAGAGCTTCGATCCCGAGCTTTCGGAGATTTTTCTTCTCCTCTCCTTCTTCTTTCTTTCCCTTCTCTCTTTTTTTCTTTTTTTTCTTTTTTTTTTCTTCTCTTCTTTCTCTCGGCCTCTCTCCCCTTCTCTTTTCCAATCTCACTTATTTATTTATTTTCTCCACATGTATCTCCATGTGTATTAGGTGTTTTTGGTCTTGATTTGGTACCATTATGAGGTGTATTGATGGCTTAGATCTTGTCCTTAAGCACTTGGAAATGCATATTATTATTATTATTTTATTATTATATTTTTTTTTTATCATTTTTCCCCTCTCTCTCGCTATCTCTCCCCTTTTCTTCCCTCTCTTGTTGTCTCTTTCTCTTTTCCTTTCTTTAATAATTAGGTCTTGTCTTTGTGGATTAAAGTGTGGTATTAGGTTGATTTTGTTTTGTTTGTTTTGTTATGTTTTATTCTATTTTGTTTTGCTTTGTTTTGTTTCTTATTCTTTAATTATATATTTGGGCTTTATTTTATTATTTTCGGCCCATTTAAAAATTTGGGTCAAATTGTGAATTTTTGGCCCAATTCATGAAAAAATTGGATCTTGTTCGAAAATAAATCTTGTAATTTCGAACTTTATTGAAATAATCCCGTATTAAATATTTACGGGTATTACAGCTGTTGCAGGTAATTATATAGAAGACGTTAGTATATTTTAATGGTTTTAAACATATATTTAGAACTAGTGATTTGTTTTAGGCATGGGCATATGTGAGGATTTTGCCATTTCAGCCAGTACGGGGTGATCTTCGTATCATGATGGAGCCCCAGGTCGTCGACGGGATACTCTTACCGGGACCGCAACATGCTGTTAGGTCTGGTCGTGCTTCCGAAAGTTGCGAATTTTTTTACATTCTTACTTTTATAAATGTTGTATAATATTTGACAGGTGGAATTCGAACGAATTCGAACGTACGCACGATCCAAGAGTGCACTGATCGCATGCAGCCGCATCAATTTGCGTGGACTCCGTACACCTTCCAGTCACCAGAGATTGTCGCTCTTTCTCCAGCATGCTTACCGATCGCTTGTCGATCGAGGTGTCCACTGATATTGTTCAATATCATGGAGTTTTATTACCCCGAACGAGTACTGCGACAGTTCGGAATAGTCCAACGAATTCCCATTAATCCGCCGTAGTATCGCGATACGAATCTTCATATGTACGAGCGTCGATCGCGGTCGGGGATGGATTGGAGAACACATCACGCATGCTGGATTGGGTTATGGGATGAACGAGAGGACGCCGTCGTGAATGGTCCTCCCGCGACTACCTTCAGCTCGGTGGTGGACGGATATTTCGAGTGGTACCATCGGATCACTCGACTCTACATATCTCCTCATGCGAGGCAGATGTCACAGGGCTTCCAGATGGGAGATGCGGTGTTTTATGTCGACCATCGTAAGTTTAATTTATGTACTAATGTTATTTGATTAATAGCCCAAATTATATAATTTACTTTTCAATTTTTAGGAACGCGGGGTTCACGACAGTCTTCAGTACACGGAGAGTGGCGAGCATGACCAGTCGATCAATTTACTGCGGCAGATGGACAACATGTTTATCTCGCGACGCCGAACTCGACGCAGCAGTGGGACATCTCACGCACACGATGCCGGATCATCTCACGCGCACGATCCCGAATCATCTCACGCACACGATCCCGAATCATCTCACGCACACGATGCCGGCGCATCTCACGTACACGGGGCCGCACCATCTCAGGCATATGGGGCCGGACCAGCTCAGGTGCACGAAGAGGTGAACCCGTCCTTCTTTTACGACTTGTCGCCCTTCTTCCAATCGTCTGCAGCACAGCAGAGCTCTCAACCGCCTTATATGGATCATCATCCTATAATTTGGCATTTAAAGCGATCAAATTATTTACTAAAACTAAAATTTTGTTATCACATTTTAGGCGTTTATGACACCTTCCCCACGACCGCGACGACCTCGAAGTCCGGATGATGATGCCGAGCAAGGCAATCGTCGAGGAATCGAGTACGTAGGCCAGCTCGTTGTGGGACCGGCGGTCATTTGGCTCATCATGGCCGCTACTCGTTATGTCCAATGTTATATTTGATTATTATTACTGTTCAATATAATTATTATATCTATTCATTGTTATTACATTAATTATTATTATTACTTAATATAATTATTATATCTATTTATTATTATTACAATAATTATTATTGCTTTAATTATTATTATTAGTATTTAATATAATTATTAAGTACTATTTATTGTTATTACATTAATTATTATTGCTTTAATTATTATTATTATTATTATTTTATTACTCTATTTTATTTACTATTAAGAAACTAATTTTGAACCCGCATTGGATAAATACTACCAAAACGGTGGAAACAACATTGTATATTATTTTCAACGCCTACCGCGTTGTCTAGCACGAGTTTCACCCCTGTCCATCTCATTCCTGATGCGATTTCGACTATATCTACCGGGACCAGTTCTCTCTCGACGAGCCTCGTTATGAATAAGAGTCCAATTTTCGGGCGTCCAGTACCGTTCATCGTGCAATGGTTCAAATGTACCTTCATATGTCTTCAAGTACTCATGCTTACTGTAATATTGCGCCACTAGACTACCGGAGTGAATTTGCCATTGACGACAGCTGCTTGTGCGTGAGAACATGGGATGTTATACCTGCTCCAATTTCCACACGTGCATGTTCGATCGTTGATTCCTACGACATATGTGCGCTGATGAATTCCAGATGTTATGACTTCTGCTGTATGTTGTCGGACATCAACACGGTATACAACGTGATCCAAGATTCTGCAGTCCAACTTTGAAACATTCTCGTTGCATAACGTGACCAATCCGTTTCGTTATTCGCCGTTAGGGGCGATGCTTCTTGAAAGCGATCACGAAAATACTGTACGCACCTGTGAATTTTAACAAATAAAAGAACAAGTCATAAGAAAATTCCTGTAAAAAACAGACCACGTGAGTGGAGCTTACCTATGAAACGTGAAATCAACGGTTGCTTTTGCGGGTAGCATTCGAGCACCTTTTAATACCCCGTTGAGCTCTTCTGAAATATTAGTCGTCATGACACCACATCGTTAACCGCCGTCGTGTGCGAGCGTCCATTGCTCGACCCCTACTTTTTCTAACCAAGGCTTCGCTAGCTTATTAATTTGCACAATCTGAACCATAATGCGATCGAATTTATCCAATGTTGGCGCAGTAGTACCGGCTCTATGACATAGATCCTTCCATTGTTGATCCTTGAATGTTTTGTAGAAGTTTGACTTTACATGACGAAGACAGAAGCGATGCACTCCATTTGGTGGACGAAAGAATTCAGTGGCTTCTACTGATCCCGTAAGACCTGTACACACCCAATACGCCATAAAGAGTAATTGTTTGACGAAAATACCAAGTAAATTACATTAATAAGATTAAATACCTTTGTGGCGATCCGAAATAAGGCAAACCGGTTGATTCTCTAGAACAAATGTGTTCAAATTAGTAAGGAACCAAGTCCATGAGTGTGTAATTTCTTCCATGACAATGGCGAACGCCAGAGGGAAGACGTTTTGGTTGGCGTCCAGCGACGTAGCAATCAGTAGTTTGTGTTTAAATTTGGAGTATAAATGCGTACCATCGACACAAACAACCTTTCGACAATGTTTGAAACCATCGCTGCTCGGTTTAAAAGCCCAAAAAACACACCCGAGCACGAAGTGTCCATGTCTCTCTGTCTGCAGATTCAGCCACCTCACGATTGTCCCTTGATTGTAATGCTGCAACGCCTTCATAAATGTTGGAAGTTTGGTAACAGACTCCTCCCTCGTACCGTAAACATTTTCCATAGCTCTTTTCAGACCATGCCAAGCTAGAATATATGAGATATCGTAGCCAAATCTATCCTTCACGAGTTGTTGGACGTTCTTCGGTAGGAATTGCGGATCGACTTTCACGGTTCCAACCAACAGATCAGCAATAAAATTACGAGAGATATTACGGTGTGTGCTCGCCAGCTCATTCATATAGCAAGTGTGTGGTCCTTCAATTTTTGTAATAGACCAGTAACCTTTTTTTGGCTTAAAGGATGCCCTCAGTCTCCAAGGGCAATCAGTCGTGTGATCACATTGAACACTCCAACGTGTACTGCTGCTCTCGTTGACGTTGTACTCGCGTCTAGCAATCCTGATCGAAAAATCGTCGACGGCACGTTGTAAGTTTCTTAGTTTGAAAAATCATACCTCGACAAAACATAGGGTTTTCTCTGTCGTAAAACTCCCCGTAACCACCGTAGTCGTCACCACCAGGAGGTGCCATTTGGTACGTTCGGAAAAATGGGACGGGCTGAAACAGCATAGGAGCAGCAGAGTTCGGTGAAGTGGTATCATCTGGGGCATCGTCATCGTTGTTCTCCTCGTTGTCGTTATAGTCGTTGGGATCAGGTAACTCGGACAGTGGATCATCATCGTTCGCTTCTGAATCACTAACATCAACGTCTTCATCGGGTTCAGGTACGAAGTCTGGCACGGTTTCTGACAGGGATTCTGGCATATTGAATGGAACATGAAGCGTCGGCATCTCCAGAGAAACATTGTCGAACCCTGCCGTAACTGAGACAATGTCGGCAAAATCCGGCCATGTATAACTCGAAGAACCAACTTCAAAATTCTGATGAGGCTCTTCGTTCAAATCAAAGTTTGGATTTTCAACTATTTCAACAAAAACCTCAACACAATTGTTCTCCGAGTCGGGATGTATGAAAATTGTAGATCGTTGTCGTTGGAGATTTTAAAAAGCTGATGAAAGTGGCGGGAATGTTGAAAGTATTCATTTTTGCCATGGACAATCAAGGAACAAGGACTGCTATCAGCACCCGTAATTTCGAACAATAACGATATAAGGTCGGAAAAACTGGTGTTGCGACGAATTCGCCTATACCCAACAGGACGGATACTATATTTGATGGTAGAATCGGATGATTGAATTATTTCGCCGCCGAAATATACTACGACTTGTACGCGACTCGACACCATTGTTTGAGTTATTAAAAAGAATTGATGAGGGTTATGGTGATATGAGTTAGCTCGGGGGAGTTTATCTAGAAACCTAAATCGTAATTTGGTAATACGAGTTACCGTAACTCGTATTTTGGTGTTACGAGTTACTTAACTCTAGTCAATAATTCAAGTAACTCGTAACACCAGGTTACGAGTTACAAGAATTATTGCCTGACACTTGCATGGCCATGCAAGTTGGTCGGGCCCCCCGTAACTCGTATCTTAGGAATACGAGTTAGTATGTCGTATTCCCAGGATACGAGTTAGGGTGCCACGTAAGCTGCCATATCAAGGTCAGACGGTCAATTGGCTAGTCAGCGTAAATCGTACTCTGGGAGTACGATTTAGTAACTCGTATATTGAGAGTACGAGTTACGTTTGCCACGTCAGGTCAGCGAGTCAGCGGGCTGAAGTAACTCGTAATCTAAGATTACGAGTTACTAACTCGTATTCTGGGAGTACGAAAATTGCTATTTTATTATTGCTTCGTCCTTTCCGTTTATTTTGTTAATGGTTCTTTTTTTTCAATATTTAATTAAAAATACCTGTGCGTTCTCTGTTGCTTTGGTTTTATATATTTTACGGGAAATTATGGGGAGAAACCATTTTTGGTCCCGATGTTTACCCTACGGGTACTTTTGGTCCTCGATGTTTTCACTTGCCACATTTAGTCCCTCATGTTTCTTGATTTGAATCAAATTGGTCTTCAGTTAAATTTAATGTTAATAACGGAAATATCACGTGAGAGGCACGTGATCATATTTTGGTCTTTTTTTTTTCGTTTTTTTTCCCTTTATTTTCTCCTCTGACGATGGTGAAGAAATCCAACAGACGCACCTTCACTTCAAATCCAAAAATCCCTAAATCCCTAAATCCAGAAATCCCTAAATCCCTATTCTCAGATATCTCTAAATCCACCACACAAGCGTCTAACCACACAGTTCACACACTGATCAGAGATGGGAGTCGTGATAGTCGACGGTTCGACGGTGCTATCATTCATCAACAACGACGCGCAGTTCCAGAAATCACTGGATGAGGCGTTTGCCTCGCTGGACCTCAACAATGCGGCGTTCTGTCGCGTTCGAGAGCTGCGGCTGATGGAGATGCACTTCGGCGTGGACGTGGCTATGTAGCCGGAGGAGCTCACCAACTCTACGACACGATCTTCGAGAAGTTCGACGACGACAGCATCGGCACGGTGGATAAAGCGGAGTTCAAGAGCGAGATGAAGAACCTACTCACGGCGATTGCTGAGGGGCTCGGCTCGAACCCTATACAGATGGCGCTTGAGGACGACGACAAGAGTTTCCTCAAGCAAGCTGCGGATCTTGAAGCGAAATCTGATGCCAAAGCTTGACTCTTTTGAGTGATGGTTAGTGATGGTTTCTTTGCTTTTTTTTTCTTTTGCTCTTTCGTTTGTTCGGTGAAGTAAATAGTATCTTCGAGTTTTGCACTTTGGAGATCTTTGTCTGTACTACTTCTACTCCATTGCTGCTAATCTTTTCCAGCTATTGGCGAGTCAGGTCTTCGTATTTCTTCACCATCGCCGGAGCAGAAAATAAAGGCAAAAAAACGAAAAAAAAAGACCAAAATATGATCACGTGCCTCTCACGTGGTATTTCCGTTAAAATTAACATTAAATTTAACGGAGGACCAATTTGGTTCAAATCAAGAAACATGAGGGACTAAATGTGGCAAGTGAAAACATCGGGGACCGAAAGTACCCATAGTGTAAACATCGGGGACCAAAAATGGTTTTCTCCTGGAAATTATGTTAACGCTTTTTCAGTTGGGCATGTTCGGATACATATCCACTACCTAAAGTGTTTTTAAATTTCAGTTGGTATCCCTGAATTTAAGGTTTTTTTATTGGTGTCCAAAGTTTTTTCAAGTTAAGATATCCCTAACATGTTACATAGTGATTAAATGACTAAAAAGAGATTTTCTATATATGAACATTGTTAATTGCTATTTGGAATTTTAGAATGACGAAAAACGGTTTACATACCTAAAAACCACATTTGTAGCTTACTAAAATCGCGCCGTTATATAGGGGTGCCTATCTTGAAGACACCATGGACACTAATTAGAAAGCCTTAAACACAAGAGAACTAACTGAATTTGTAAGATACTTTTGGTACCAGTTCGAAACGTTTTAAATACATGGTTACCTATCAGAATTGAAAATAATTTTCAGCATGTTTTGGAAAAGCCTTAAGCACAGGGTACCACGTGAAATTTCCCTATATTTTTCTTAATACAATAATAACATGGACAAATTTAAATTCCCAATTAACATAGAAAAATTACGGTTCACTGCGTATATAAAAACTTTTTATTGGGAGATATCAAATGTTTTTTTACTCGTAGTTCCCCATTTCAACGAATGATCATTTCGTCTTTAGTTTTATATTTTTTTGTATTTATTTATTTTCCAAGAAGTAGAGTCTAATTTCTTTCGATGGTCGGCCAAATAGCTAGTGAGAAATTAAAGCTCGAAGCTTCTTAAATCGAAGCTTCAGAACGTAATTCTCGATTTCCATAGCCAGGCGAATGCTCGACCGTTCCTCCAATTTATGGTACTCACCATCTGAAATTGAATCTCGCAAGTCTCAGCATTAATTAAATCAGTAAATAGTTTTTAAGCAAAACAATTTACTCATTTATTGCGAGGAATGGATACTGCCTAAGATCCTATCATGCATTAATAATTATAATAATAATAAATAAATAAATAAGAATAACAATAATAATAATAATATAATATAATGCTTATTAATGTGAAGCTTTGCCTATATAATCCTATCACCGTAATGTTGGATCACCTATGTTTTTGGGGTGATCTACAATATGAAATATTACCCCATTTTCATCACCTAGGTGATCCATCATTCCGGTGATGGCTCATCACCTAGACTAAACCAGCAAAGTGATAAGTGGTAAACGAGAGGATCACGGTGATGTTTGGAAGATCACCCCAAAACAAACACCCCCTATAAGCAGTGCAGTACAAGTAAAAGAGGAGGAAAAAAATGGTAAAAGAAAGAAAAATAAAGGGTTGTCGGGTATTTTCTACGGCTATAAATAGATGTTGATAGTTTCTCTACTTTATAAAATGAGAGGTTATAACCCCTATTTTACCCAAATAATCATAATTCTTCATCACCCGTGGTTTTTTACCCCGATACAAAAAATGTAGTTTTCCACGTAAACCTTGTCGTTAAGGCAATATCGACAAAGGAATCAAATTGTAGTAGGCCACATGATTAATATTTTTTTGGTATATGAATGAGCTAAGCAATGACATAATTATTATTGTTATTAAGCTTAAGCTCTTGCCTATAAATAGGCTACGAGGCATTGAGCTAAAAACAGACCAAAAGAGCCAGAGAGGGAGGGAGGGAGGGAGAGGAGAGAGAGAGAGAGAGAGAGAGAGAGAGAGAGAGAGAGAGAGAGAGAGAGTATTCTCCTTTGCAGATTGAGAGATTGTAATCTCTACTGCCTCGTCCACGGTTTTTTACCCCGATCAAAAAGGTTTTTTCCACGTAAATTCTCGTGTCCATTTTATCCTCATAGTTATTTCCAATATTATTACGCTGTCTTTCCCAACAAGTGGTATCAGAGGCAGCCCTGATTGATATTCCGATTATGCGCTCTGGTTGCAGCTTTGTCTGAACTTCCACTTCAGAAAGGATATCGAAAAGGTTTATCGTTACTGAAGGGTTTTTTGGCAAGTCGTGGCGATAGCCAGTGTAAGTAAATTCTGTCTAGGTGGATGGTGCCAAGCGGGACCATTGTAGCCCCACCAGATCTAATATGGGAATTTACTTAGAATGGTAATTTTGTCTAGAAAGTTGGTCGCTACCCTTTCTGCAAATCTGATCAATGCTATTCGGCTTGACTGTTGAATTTCTTCGACGATAGCGATGTGGGGAAAAATGACAGCTAAATATGAAATTGGGAAATTCAACGGGAGAAATTACTCACTGTGGAAAATGAGGATTAAGAAAATTTTACTCAAAGAAAATTGTCTAGAGGCGATCACTGACAGACCAACAACTGTCACAAGTGATGCCAAATGGAAGAGGATGGACGAGAGGGCCATCACCAATATTCATCTGACATTAGCAGTTGACATATTATCAAACATCGAAGAAAAAACTAGTGCGAAAGCAATCTAGGATTATCTTGAGAAGTTGTATCAGGTCAAGTCACTCCACAGCCGAATTTTTCTACAAAGAAAATTATACCATCTACGAATGGACGAATCTTCTTCAGTCACCGCGCACATCAACAAGTTGAATAGTCTATTCTCTCAACATAAGACTTGGACTACAAAATAGAGCCGAGTGAATGTGCTGAGCTTCTACTACAAAGACTGCCAGCTCCTGCGATCAACTCATCATCAATCTGTGTAACAACCAAGCTGCGGAAAAACTTATCTTCCATAATATTGCAGCTGCGGTTCTCAAAAAAAAAAGTCGGCCGATGCATTAACAACGAAGACAAGTTTATAATGTCTCAACGGGCAGAAGCGTTGACAATGACGAGGGAAAGATTAGGAGCGCATTGTACTAACGCGAGCCGAAAACGGGCAAGACGTGGAGAGTCTGGTCCAAGTGTAAGTCAAAAGTGGCAAAACCTTGTTAAAAAAATAAGAAGGCTATAAAATGTTACCACTGTGGCAAAAAAAGTCATCGGTTGTTGGGCTCTGAACAAAAATTCTAATGCCCAAGGAAACGCCGCCAACACTACCGATTATGGAATTGCCATGGTTTGTGAAGCCGCAACCACTATCGCTGAAAAGGGAAGATTGAACGACGTGTGGCTCATTGACTCAGCAGCTACTTTCCACATGACATCTCGAAAGGAATGGTTTCATCAGTACGAGCCAACCTTGGGAGGATATGTCTACAACTGAAATGACCAAGCACTGAAGATTGTCGGGATGGGTAGTGTTCAAATAAAGATGTACGACGGCACCGTATGTGACGACCCTCGTTTTCTAATTAAGATTAGTGGCGGATTTTCCACAACGTAAGCCACGGAAGGCCCGTCTAACAAAAACTTTTTCCTAAATTATAATATATTCAACAAAAAATTATTTACAGAGTCAAGCCTATACAAAGGCCATAGCCTCAAAATGTCAAAAGAATGAAACCCCTAAAGTCGCTCCACAGGTCTTCATCCATGTACCGCCCCGTCCTCAAAAGTCCGTGGAGCACCGCCACCGGCCGCCTCAGTCTTGACGCATATCAGCGTCAGACTCGGTACCTATAACGCATAAACACTGAGCGATTTTCCTAGTAGGTGAATAAAAATGCTTGAATGCACGTGTACACTCAGTCCGAGTCCCAATGTCTCGCATGCAGTGCACACTCCTTCTTTTCCCACAATCATATCTCAAATCACACAACACAGGCCCTAGGTCAGACTCGACACCTCGCGCGCCCATAATATAACAATAACATACGGAAGCTTACATTAGCAGCGTTTTGACGATCATGCAACTGCCCTGCTAGGCCGCCCTTTCGTAAGCGGTTGCCGATGCTGACAGCGTTTTGACGATCACACAACTGCCCTGTCAGGTCCCTCAGCTGAAAATAAATAAAAATCACGATGGTTTTGCACCTCGGGACGTTCACACCCAAGTAGAAAGATCGATCATGCCTGTCTTCCATCAGGTGTCATATGAGTGCCAACCTCGATTCCTCAACGAGTCAACAATAAAAAATCTTAATTATCTCATTCTACCCTCCCTCGACAATATCTCAAATCGTCACCGTCTCAATACGATGTTATTTAACCCCTGTGACATGATATCCATATGCCATGCATATAAATGCGATAACATACGAAAACGTGATTCCACATGTAGTGTACATAAAACACGTAAAGCAAGTAAATCATCGAACCACAAAAAGCACATAAATCAGATAAGTGTTTACGCATTTTAGATGAATAATTCACCTACTGGGCAAATCGCTCAGTGTTTACGTGTTGTAGGTACCGAGTCTGACGCTGATACGCGTCAAGACTGAGGCGGCTGGTGGCGGTGCTCCACGGACTTTTGAGGACGGGGTGGTACATGGGTGAAGCATGTGGAGCGACTTTAGGGGTTTCGTTCTTTTGACTTTTTGAGGCTATGGCCTTTGTATAGGCTTGACTCTGTAAATAATCTTTTTTTTTATATATTATAATTTAGGAAAGGTTTTTGTTAGATGGGCCTTCTGCGGCTTACGTTGCGGAAAATCCACCACTAATCTTAATTAGAAACGAGGGTCGTCATAGGTGGTATCAGAGCGTAGGCTTTAGATTCTGAAGACTGTCCATGTACTGCCGCTCAGAAGCCTGGAGACCCAGCTTGACCTGTAAGTTTAATGTTTGATTATGTGATTACGTGTTATTTTGATATGTGTTTTATGTGAACTATTGCATACAATAATTGAAAAATGCCAAGGACACATAGTGAACATGTAGGTGAATCCAGCCGTAGGGCTGAACCTAAGTCCCCTCCAAATGAAAGTACTCCACTATCCTACGCCTGACTGACTTACTTCAACGTCAATCGGCTCATATTAACCGTCAGTCCGATCAAATTGACGAGCTACTTCATCATCACAGCTCGTCTGAACATTGTCCCTCCCTGCAGCCAGCGAGGATAGAAATTATAGGAGATCACTTTCGAAAAATGGATCCCCCAACCTTCATTGATGCCACAGATCTGGCAACGAACCATAGAAAATATGTTCACATATAGTCGCCATGCCTGAAGATGAAAAGGTCCTGTGCTCTGTTTCCATGCTGAGAGGAAACACCCGCTTCTGGTGGGACATAGTAAAGGTGTTACCCAAGTGACAATGACGTGGAACGATTCATGGAACTCTTTCATAGCAAGTACTTCACAGCCCATGAACAGGAACGCCAAATGCAAGAGTTTATGAATCTGAAATAGGGGCAATGCCGGTAGCCCAGTATATTTGTCGATTTGAGGAGCTATCCCGTTTTGCTCCTCACATGGTCGCAACTAATCTGTTGAAGGTGACGAGGTTCATTACTGGCCTCAATCCTGAACTTTATCGCGACTTAAGTATCTTGGGAGCCCAACAGATGGAATTCATCCAAGTAGCAGAGCGGGCCATGATATGAGCATGCAGAGGCTCAGGTTACTGAAGCTCAGGAGGGAAAGAAGAGAAGGGAGAGTTAGCAAGTACCAGGAAATGACCGTAAACGCCAAGTTTTCAACAAAGGCCAAGGAAATCGCAAGGGTCAACAGAATTGGCGCCCAATGTTGAACCAGAGACCCATGAATGTTCTGACCTCCCAACCCAGCAACCCAGTGCAGACAGTGTGGTCACTACCACTTCGGCGTTTGTTAACAATCTAGACCGAATCCAAGCCCCCAGTGCTTCAGGTGTGGAAGAATGGGGCACTATGGCAGGAACTGTAACATAAACATGCCCCAGAACCTAAACCAACCACCGGTTCGACCTCCACTCATACTGGCTCGAGTGTTTACTTTGACCAATGAAGAGGCGAAAGCGAACCCTTCTGTTGTGACGGGTACGTTAACTATCTATATCGTACCCACTTCTGTGTTGATTGACTCTGGAGCCACACGTTCATTCGTGTCGGCTAAGTATGTGACAAAGGTAGGAATATCCCCTACCTCATCTGAGTGCAACTATATAGTTACTCTACCACATGGTGATCCGACGCATACCAACCAAGTACTGAAAGGTTGTGTCGTAAATATTGAGGGTAGGAACTTGAGTGTCGACCTAATAGTAATCCCGATGAACGACTACGATGTTATCTTTGAGATGGATTTGCTCTCAAGATATGGAGCCATCATAGATTGCAACAAGAAGGTCGTTAAATTTCAGCTGCCTGAAGAAGAAGCATTCATTTTGTGGGGTAAAGCAAATAGGAATGATATTCCACGAATATCAGCTCTGAAGGCTCAACGACTTTTGAGGTCAGGTTGTGAGTCTTATCTCGTATACGCGGTGAAGGCAGAGGAATTACCTCAGCCGGAACTAAAAGACGTACCTGTAGTCAATGAGTACGCCTACGTATTTCCCGATGATCTCCCCAGGTTATCCCCTCATCGAGAAATACAATTCACAATAGATTTGATACCGGGGTCTGCCCCAATCTCTAAACCTCCCTATTGTTTATCACCGAATGAACTGAAAGAGTTAAAGGAACAGTTAGAAGACTTATTGCAGTGATTTATACAACCCAACTTCTCGTCGTGGGGTGCACCGGTTCTTTTCGTACGAAAGAAGGATGGGTCGATGCGACTGTGCATCAACTACAGGGAATTGAATAAGATCACGATCAAGACTAAATATCCTCCGACAAGGATCGATGATCTATTCGATCAACTACAAGGAGCAACAGTATTTTCGAAAATTGACCTCCGTTCGGGATACCACCAATTAAAGATCAGGGAGGCAGATGTTCCTAAAACTGCATTCAGTACGAGGTACGCCCATTATGAATTTTTGGTCATGCCTTTTGGACTGACCAATGCCCCTGCTGCCTTTATGGACCTTATGAACCGAGTCTTTAAGGGCTATCTTGATCGTTTAGTAATCGTCTTTATCGACGATATCCTGATCTATTCTAAGATAAGGGATGAACACGAAAGTCACCTACGAACTGTCTTAGAAATTCTGCGAGACAAAGAGCTTTACGCCAAATTCAAGAAATGTGTATTCTGGCTTGAGCAAATAGCCTTCTTGGGACACGTGATTTCTGGAAATGGAATCTCCGTGGACCCGAGTAAGATCGAAGCTGTGAGTAACTGGCCACAACCTACTACTCCTATCGAGGTTCGGAGTTTTCTTTGACTTGCGGAATACTACCTTAAGTTTATAGCGGACTTCTCTAGTATTGCCTCTACATTGACCGAAGTATTGCCTCTACCGTAAGTGGACCGAAGCATGCGAACAGAGCTTTCAAAAATTGAAGAAACGTCTTACCTCTGCCCCGATATTGACAATACCATCAGAAACTGGAGGATTTGCAGTTTATAGTGATGCTTCGAAGAATGGCTTGGGATGTGTGCTGATGCAGAACGAAAAGGTGAGTGCTTATGCTTCGTGACAACTAAAGGAATACGAAAAGAACTACCCGACCCACAACCTAGAACTAGCAGCAATGGTCTTTGCTTTGAAGATCTGGAGACATTATCTCTACGGAGAGAAGTGTGAGATCTTCACATACCATAAGAGCTTGAAGTATTTCTTCACTCAGAAGGAGCTGAATATGCGACAACGAAGATGGCTGGAGCTCGTAAAGGACTACGATTGCACCATCAGCTGTCATCCGGGCAAGGCAAACGTAGTCGCAGATGCGTTAAGCCGAAAAGCGGTGAATGCCGAGTTACATCAGCTTGGGATAAAGGTAGTCAATTTAGGCGAAGTTGAGGCAAGACTAGCAACATTAACTCTTCAACCCACGCTGCTAGAATGGATCATGAATACGCAACAAGACGACGAACTCTACCTAAAAATATAGGAGGCGCTACCCGGGGATTTTAAAATCCGAGAGGAAGAAGCTTTATTATACAAGAGCCGTCTTTATGTACCTGACAATGAGGAGCTACGACAAACGATAATGACGGAAGCACACGCGACCACATACTCAGTACACCCAGGGGCCACAAAGATGTATCAAGATTTGCGAATAACGTACTGGTGGCCAGGAATGAAGCAAGACATCGCCGCGTTTGTGAACCGATGTTTGACCTGCCAATTAATTAAAGCAGAACACCAGCGACCCGCTGGAACTCTACAGTCCCTACCATAAACCAGAATGGAAATAGGATCATATCACGATGGATTTCGTCGTTGGTTTACCCAAAACGACGAAAGGCCACGATGCTATGGATGATTGTTGATCGCCTAACTAAATCAGCCCATTTCCTTCCAATCAGTTGTACTTTTTCCATGGAACGCTACGCTGAATTATACATTCAGGAAATAATTCGACTCCATGGAAGTCCGACCTCTATTGTCTCGAATTGAGATTCGAGATTTTTGTCGAACTTTTGTCAAAGCTACATAAAGCAATGGGGCGTTCAGTAATGCATATCATCTCCAAACCAATGGGCACTCTGAGCGAACGATCCAGACTCTCGTGGATATGCTACGGGCGTGCGTACTCGATTTCAAGGGAAACTGGAGTAAATACCTGCCGCTGTCGAATTTTCTTACAACAATAGCTTCCACGCTACGATCGGAATGGCACCATACGAGGCCTTATACAGGCGCAAATGCCGATCTCCTATCCACTGGGATGAAATCGACGAACGAGCACTGCTGGGACCCGATATGATTCGTGAGATGACGGAAGCAGTAACGAAAGTTCGGGAAAGGATGCGAACAGCTCAGAGTCGTCAGAAAAGTTACGCAGATCATCAACGGCGACCTTTGGAGTTTGCAGAAGACGATCAAGTATTTCTGAAAATTTCCCCGATGAAAGGGGTAAAATGCTTTGGAAGGAAAGGCAAGCTGATCCCAAGATACATAGGCCCATTCAAAATCCTTAAACGAGTCGGCAAAGTTGCGTACCAATTAGAGTTGCGTATCACAAGTTCACGACGTATTTCACGTATCGACATTACGAAAGTACGTCGCGGACCCGAGCCACGTGATTCAGACGAGCTTCTATATCAGCTGCTCAAGCCTGACTTGAGTTACGAAGAGAATCCTGTAGAGATTTTGAAGTATGAAATGAAGCAACTTCGGAATAAAACTATTCCGTTAGTTAAAGTTCTGTGGCGGAATCAATTAATTGAGCAAGCCACATGGGAGCGTGAGGACGATATGACAATTCTTTATCCCGAGTTATTCCAGTTGGCGTAATTTTGGGGATGAAATTCTGTAAGGGGGATGCTGTAATACGTAAATTTTAATTACGGGATTCTGTTGTAACTATGTAGTTTTGTGAATTAGCAAGTTGGTAAAGAAATTTAAGTAGTGAAATGAAAATATAAATTTCTATAGTTGTAACATAATTTCTAAATTGATCAAAAAATTAAAAGTTGGAATGTATTGAATTTGGCTAAGCTTAGTTTCCAATTTAGGCCCAAATTTTCTAAGATGAACTCTTTAACTCTAATAATGACGTTGCTTAAACCTTACGAAAAATAAGATCACCATCTTGTCATGTCATTCACGAAAGGAAAGACTCGTGTATATCTTATAAACAAAGAAGAGGAAGCCAAGTAAGAATAAGTGCGAGAACTACATCAAGTACAAAAGAGAATATTTCAACGAGCTTTGGATCATAATAAGAGTCGAAATTTTGAAGGTAAACTTGCGTAATGTTTCATGTTTATTAGGCTAACATACTTTCAGCAGTTATGTGATTCTATGTATGTCGAACATGATTTTATGTTAACCATAAGGGTTTCGAAATATATGTTTAGAAAACCCTAGATCTATAAAATTTTGGTTTATGTTTATAGGTATTTGATGCGGGTACGACCCCGAAACAATATTTATGGTCCGGGAATCAAGGTGAGGGCCGGTTCGGATGAAATCGTGGTTGGAGTAGTAAGAAAGAGGACGGAAAAGTAAAGAGACGATGATTTACGTGGTTCGGATTCGGGTGAATCCTACGTCCACGGGCCGCCGGAGAATATTCACTAATAACGGAGGAAGATTACACACTCGAGCTCACTTTCTCTCTTCTTTACAAGTGATTCTCGGCTATGAACAGTATGAAGAAGATAAAGAGAGGGAGAGAGAGTATCTATGTGTGTTCTTGGTGTGTTAGTGTGTGTGGGGCGTTTGGAATCCGTTGTAGAATGGATAAGGAGCCCTATTTATACTTATGGGCGCGCCTAGGGTCTGGTACTGCTTCCCTCGTCAGGTCTCCTGGACGTTACCTCAGCTCTTCCGAGCTCTTCTTCTGGCCCTTCCATATAGTTCCGTAGCTTCCTGGGATATCTCCCTCTTCAGGTTTACTGGACACTTCCTTAGCTCTCTCGATTACTTCCTTTGGTCCCTCTGGATAGTTCCGTAGCTCTCTGGAAAATCTCCCGAGCTCCTCTGAACATCACCTTCGTACATCGCCCTGGTCGGACTTTGCACATGGTCCTTGCCTCCTTCAGACCTAACCTCCTACTCTGTTCCTTGTGAGTTGTCAGATCAGGAGGAATGCTGGATCGAAGGTCACCCCTATAATCCAGTCCCCCTACTTTGAGTTGCAATATGCTGAGTATTGCAGCTCGGAGTATTATTAAGAAAGCATTCCTCCTCTGGTGTCCTTAAATTTCTTCCGCCATTTTCTCCCGTCACCCAAGAAGTCCCAAACAGCTCAGGACTTCGCATGTCTGCTAGCCCGTAGTTGGGCTCTTGATCAGTAGACCAGGTCTGTACTTGTTGGCGGAAAGCTGATCTTTAAAATCCTGATCACATAGATCAGTCCCCTTCACTAGTAGAAAGCTGTACTTGAAAATTCTAATTGCCTAGATCAGGTCCTTATGAGTCGGACTAGATAACTCAAGTCTCTGTTTCTCAGTTAGATCTGGACTCAAAACGTCCGGATGGGGTGCATCGGATCTTTGCTTGCCAGCATGAAGCCAGACTTAGGAACTTCGAATAAATGAATAGCCTCTTTAAACGCCAGCCTGGTGCTGGCTTAGAAATCCCAGGTAGATGAGTGGGATCTTCTCAGGTCAACATAAAGCTGGACTCATAAATTAGGATCGAGCAGATCCAGCTTGTGGGTGAGAACTAACCTGGAATCCGAAGAGCTGACCTAAAAACCTGTGAATCTTGACAAGATGGACCAGATCTCCCTTCATCAGCTCGAAGATGGACCCCTAGTTGCATAGATTAGGTCTCTTCATCGACGGAGAGCTGGTGTATGACCCCTGCTCTAGGAACCATGTCTTCGTATGTTGGCGTGGGGGTTGTGTTACAATGCTGTAGGCCCCCTCGGTTTCCTTAGGTAAGTGGGATGTCCACTCCGCTGGCCAACCTCCCGATCATGGCTCGTCTCCATGGAGCTAGCCAAGCTGTTGAAGCGTAGAGATGCCACGGCCAGACAGCTGAAGGATGGGTTAGCAAGCTTACAGTAGAACAGGAGAAGCTCCTCGAGTGAAAGGCTGCAAATTGGATCTGGACTTCATCCTGCATGAAGCCAATGTGGCGTAATTATCCGCCTTCGCTTGTGGGGAATCCTGTCTCAACTTCCAGCTCTTCAGCTCTCCGTGGTCCCTTCCTATCAGGGCTTTCTTGTGGCCAAACTTCGTTTTCCTGTGACCAAACTTCAGCGAACGGGTCGTGCTGATGCTTCAAGAACACTGGGTCGAGCGTTGCCGGCCAGGTTGGAGCTGAACTTAGATATTCCGATGAAGTAGGCCGGGTCTTCGAGTGCCAGCACGGGACTGGACTTAGATGTCCCAACAGATAGGTTAGGTATTATGCGGCAGCACGGGATTGGACTTAGATCGATCCCACTCCAGATAGGTTGGGTCTTTGAATGCCAGCGCAGAGATGGACTAAGATAACCCAAACATATAGCTTGGGCCTTTTCGTGCCAGCGCGGAGCTGGACTTTGATATCCCCATCCAGATGGATTAGGTTTCCTATGCTAGCACAGAGCTAGACTTATATTCACAACCACGTAGATTGGGTACTCTGGTGCCAGTGCGGAGCTGGACTTAGATTTCCCAACAGGTAGGTTGGGTTTCCTGGTGCCAGGGCAAAGCTGGACTTAGGCATCCCAACAGTCAGGTTGGGTGTGTGCCAGCGCGGAGCTGGACTTAGATATCCCAACAGTTAGGTTGGGTGTTCCTGTGCCAGCATAGAGCTGGACTTAGGTATCCCAACAGATAGGTTGGGTCTTCTGGTGCCAGCGCGGAGCTGGACTTAGACGTCCCAACAGTTAGGTTGAGCTTCTTGTGCCAGCACGAAGCTGGACTTAGATATCCCGACAGTTAGTTGGGTCTTCGGGTGCCAGCGCGGAGCTAGACTTGGGTTTTCCGACAGTTAGGTTGGACCTTTACGTGCCAGCCCGGAGCTGTACTTAGATATCCCAACAGTTAGGTTGGGTTTCCCAACGCCAGCACGGAGCTGGACTTACATTTCCCAACAGATAAGTTAGGCCTTCGTGTGCTAGCACCGAGCTGGACTTAGATGCCCCGATCAGACATGTCGGGTTTCCGCATGCCAGCACAAAGCTGGATTAAGATTTCCCAACAGTTAGGTTGGGTTTCCTATGCTAATGCGGAGCTAGACTTATATAAACACGTAGGTTGGGCCTTCTGATGCCAGCGGGGAGCTGGACTTAGATCTCCCAACAGTTAGGTTGGGTCTTTACGTGCCAGCCCGGAGCTGGACTTAGATAGATATCCCAACAGTTAGGTTGGGTTTCCTTTTGGTGCCAGCACGGAGCTGGACTTGGATATCCCAACAGTTAGGTTGGGTCTTCTTTTGGTGCCAGCACGAAGCTGGACTTGGATATCCCAACAGTTAGGTTGGGTCTTCTGTTGGTGCCAGCACGGAGCTGGACTTGGATATCCCAACAGTTAGGTTGGGTCTTCTGTGCCGGTGCGGAGCTAGACTTATATATCCCAAACACGTAGGTTGGGCCTTCTGATGCCAGCGGGGAGCTGGATTTAGATCTCCCAACAGTTAGGTTGGGTCTTTACGTGCCAGCCCGGAGCTGGACTTAGGTAGATATCCCAACAGTTAGGTTGGGTTTCCTTTTGGTGCCAGCACGGAGCTGGACTTGGATATCCCAACAGTTAGGTTGGGTCTTCTTTTGGTGCCAGCACGGAGTTGGACTTGGATATCCCAACAGTTAGGTTGGGTCTTCTTTTGGTGCCAGCACGGAGCTGGACTTGGATATCCCAACAGTTAGGTTGGGTCTTCTGTGCCGGTGCGGAGAGTCCTGCGCCAGCCTCTGGCGACCTATCTTAAGGACCTAGCCCCTCAAAAGTTGCGCCAACTGGAGGAGCAGAATACGGCTATTCTCACTGTCAAGAGGAATGACCCTGCAGCTACTCTGAACCGGCTCGTCGAGGGGCAACATCAACTCTCCGACCTCAAGGCTCAGGCTTTGTTGGTGGCGAAGGAGAAGGCCCTGATGGCTGATCTTGGAGATATTTTTATAGCCTGAACCCAGCGCTGCTTGCTTTCTTTTTTATAGATTGAGGGCTCGCGCCGGGTCGGTACGCTACCAGGTAGGCTTTCCACCTGGAGCTTGTTTTTATCCCAGGGACGTTTAAGTGTTTGACCGCCTCTCTGTCAATGCGGGGACCTTTACTACTACAACTCTCCACTCCCCCTACTTCGGATTGTGCTGATGTTTATCAGCACATTCGAAGTACGTGAAGAGTGTACCCCGGGAGATGCCTGGGGAGCTTCGGGTGAGCTAGGTCCGACACTCCTCGTTTTCGCTTTGACCAGGTTCGTAGGGTACCGGTGAACCTTTCGGTCTTTCGCAAGGCCAGCATTGGCTGGTTCGATCTTCTTTTTGGTGGTTGAGTCAGAGCCTTGGAGCTTTCTCTCCCACCTGGGATGCTTCGAAACTTGGGTAAGTTTTTCACTTTGAGTGCCAACAGGTGTCCTAGTCCGGAGTAATCCGAAACCTGGGCAATTTTTGGTTCCGCGCGCCAACATGTGTCCTAGTCCGGAGTAATCCGAAACCTGGGCGGCTTTTTCGCGATGAGTGCCAACAGGTGTCCTAGTACGGAGTAATTCGAAACCTGGGCAATTTTTGGTTCCGCGCGCCAACAGGTGTCCTAGTCCGGAGTAATCCGAAACCTGGGCGGCTTTTTCGCGATGAGTGCCAACACGTGTCCTAGTCCGGAGTAATCCGAAACCTGGGCAATTTTTGGTTCCGCGCGCCAACAGGTGTCCTAGTCCGGAGTAATCCGAAACCTGGGCGGCTTTTTCGCGATGAGTGCCAACAGGTGTCCTAGTCCGGAGTAATCCGAAACCTGGGCGGCTTTTTTGCGATGAGTGCCAACAGGTGTCCTAGTCCGGTGTAATCCGAAACCTGGGCATTTTTTGTTTCGCGCGCCAACAAGTGTCCTAGTCCGGAGTAATCCGAAACCTGGGCGGCCTTTTCGCGATGAGTGCCAACAGGTGTCCTAGTCCGGAGTAATCCGAAACCTGGGCATTTTTCTTCAACACGCCAACAGGTGTCCTAGTCCGGAGTAATCCGAAACCTGGGCATTTTTCATTCCGCGCGCCAACAGGTGTCCTAGTCCAGAGTAATCCGAAACCTGGGCATTTTTCATTCCGCGCGCCAACAGGTGTCCTAGTCCAGAGTAATCCGAAACCTGGGCGGCTTTTTTCCAGCCTGGATCAAAGCCAGGGCTTAGAGGCTTCTTTTCCATCTGGAGCTACGTCGGGGCTCAGGGACTTCATGCCTGGCCCGGATCAAAGCCAGGGCGTATAGGTTTCACTCCCAGCCTGGGTCTAAGCCATGGCTTACAGGGTTTCGTTTACAGCCAGGATTCAGTTCGGGGCTTATAGTGTTGACTTCCAGCCCACCTACCGCCCATCAGTGTTGAAAAAGAAAAAAAAATAAATAATATTATATTATAATATTATTTTAATGAAAGGTTTATATTGAAGGGCGACGCGGCGGATTCCTGGCCACCCGTTTTGAGTGGTCCAGAAGAGCTGAAGACATCTATAAATAGGCTGAGGATTCTTCAGTTATTATCATCACAAGCTCATTCGAGTTTTACTATATATAGAGAGAAGTAGTTCGAGTGAATTGTGAGGTTATCAGTTCAGGTAGAAACTGATAGGGTTCCACATCCACAGAGAGGTGTGAGGTAAACACGAGTGGTAAAAGTGAGATAGTAAAAATTCGAGGGTTGTAATTTTTACTATAGTGAAGATTTTGCCGACTCGCCCGTGGTTTTTCCCTCTTCGTTAACAGAGGATTTTCCACGTTAAAGTTCTGGTGTTCTTTCTTACTTTACGTAATTTTATTTTTACCGTGGTAGTTACTGTGCGGGTCCCACCAAATTTACCCCGTGGGTCCCACTTCTCCCGATCGTCGTACCGAGCCAAACCGAGACCTGTTCCGCTGCGGGGCCCACTGACCACCGCGGGGCCCACCACCATTCCCAACATATAGGCTTCTCTTTCACCTAGTATCAGAGCTAGGACTCATGGCCTCCTTCCTCATCTGGAGCTACGTCGGAGCTTAGAGGCTTCACTCCCAGCCTGGGTTTAAGCCAGGGCTTACAGGGTTTCACTTCCAGCCAGGGCTTATGGTCCCCTCTACCAGTTTGGGTCTAAGCCAAGGTTTACAGGCTACTGTTGTCAGCAGAGAGCTGGACCACCATACCTGCCAAATCTACAAGCCACAGCCACAAGCAACTCCAACGCACGAGACGCAGTGAGTGTCGTGAGATAATAAAAATAATAATGAAATAATATTTTGTAATTGCGTAGTGAAACAGTGCGTCATGGCAGGTTAGAAGTAAGCATGTACAAATAAATTTCAGCGCCTATCCCAGTATTCCTTCTAATCCGGTGATCTAGAGTGGTCTGACTTCGAGATATGGGGTAGCTAAGTGGGATGGCTGGAGGTCCGTATTTAAGTAGGAAAACTGGAGATCAAAGGTAGTGTACGGAGGAGGTACATGTCCCAGCTAATCCTGACACAGGGTGTTGCAAAGGACGGGACTGTTTACAGCCGACCAGGGGACACAAAGAGGGTGTAGACAGGGGAACATTATGGTCAGACAGAGTGCATGTCAGTCTGACAGTAGTACGCCTGTCTGTACTTGGCTAGGTTGTGCCTTCTGGCAGCCCTGATGGAGACCTACTGGGCCAGCACTAGCAACCCGAATATTTAAGCGCAAGATAATTAATTTGAGAGCCTAATAAATTAAGCCCAATTCATGTAAGTCCCCCGACTCCAAAAGTCACACATTTAACTTATTTTGGTAACCCAAAATAATTAATTCTAGCAGCTATGATAATTAATCTCAATAATTCCAAAATAATTATTTTCAGAAACTAACTAAAATAATATTAATAATGGAAGATAATTAATTAAGCCCCGCAAAATAATATCAGGAATCCAAATATTTAAAGTCCCTCAGGTCCAAAAGCCCAAGTACTTAATAAATTTAAGCTACCCAATAACTTAATTGTATAGCCCAACATATAATTTCCACAGATTAAAGGCCCAAGCCCATCAAGAACCCCAGGTGAAATAACCACCACGTCCTAAATATTATCGAAATCCTATTTTCGCCCCTACTGCTCTTAGATTCACAACATTTGGTCCCAAGGAGAATAACAGAATTAACCCTATTATTTCGGTAATTTCACTCAACACCCTAAAAAATCAGAAAACTTACATCACGTTCCCGGGGTGCGGTTTCCGGCAAGGACGTCGCCGGCGACCAGCGTGGCGATGGCCACAGTGGTCGTCCTCCAAGTGCGACGGCCATGGCTGCCTCGACTCGGCCTCAAGAAATCTGAAATCGGGGCTCGACGTGATTGTCTCTCATCTTCTTCACAGACGTCATCGCCTCGACGTCTTTCCTGCTCCTGTAATGGCGCGGCTGACCGGCGACGAGATGAAACGGAGGTTCAGCACCTTGGGCATCCTCGATTTTGAGGTCTCGCTCGTCGATTTTACGATTTTGCCTAAATCGCGTCATGGGATTTTGTGAGCGTCGACGCGAATTTTACCGGCGATTATGCTCGTTGTGGTTGGTCTTTGGCCGCGGAAGGCACGCCTGCGGATAGAGCGTTTCCCAGCGAGTCTGCCGGTGGTCGCGGCTTCGTCGGCGGTCGTCGTTGGGCCGAGGTATGCCGCGACGAAAACGAGCTCGCACAACGATTGCACCGAAGCGTTTCTGCCCTTGTGACAGCAGATTCGAATGGGTGGCCTCTGTTGCTTCGTCGGCGGTGCTCTGGTGGTGATCTGGTCATTGACGGCGAGGCCAAGGTGGCCGGTGGCCGGGCTTATGGCGAGACAAGCTTGTGCCCGGCAAGTGTTCGACGAAATGCGACAGAAGAAAACGCAAACAGCAGCCCAGAAATCATCAAAAAACAGTCGTTGGATCCAAGCCCTGACTCCATGTTTCACGTTCCGACCCTCGATTCCCAGAGACGGCGCCATTTGATGCGGGTACGACCCCGATCAACAATATTTATGGTCTGGGAATCAAGGTGAGGGCCGGTTCGGGTGAAATCATGGTTGGGTAGTAAGATAGAGGACGGAAAAGTAAAGAGACAATGATTTACGTGGTTCGGATTCGGGTGAATCCTACGTCCACGGGCCGCCGGAGAATATTCACTAATAACGGAGGAAGATTACACACTCGAGCTCACTTTCTCTCTTCTTCACAAGTGATTCTCGGCTATGAACAGTATGACGAAGATAAAGAGAGGGAGAGAGAGTATCTATGTGTGTTCTTGGTGTGTTAGTGTGTGTGGGGCGTTTGCAATCCGTTGTAGAATGGATAAGGAGCCCTATTTATACTTATGGGCGCGCCTAGGGTGTGGTACTGCTTCCCTCGTCAGGTCTCCTGGACGTTCCCTCAGCTCTTCCGAGCTCTTCTTCTGGCCCTTTCATATAGTTCCGTAGCTTCCTGGGATATCTCCCTCTTCAGGTCTACTGGACACTTCCTTAGCTCTCTCGATTACTTCCTTTGGTCCCTCTGGATAGTTCCGTAGCTCTCTGGAAAATCTCCCGAGCTCCTCTGAACATCACCTTCTTACATCGCCTTGGTCGGACTTCGCACCTGGTCCTTGCCTCCTTAAGACCTAACCTCCTACTCTGTTCCTTGTGAGTTGTCAGGTCAGGAGGAATGCTGGATCGAAGGTCACCCCTATCAGTATTTATGTAATATAACCTTAATGATTTTAGAAGGATATGCCGTTGTTAAAAAATTATTCTACGGTGTACCATTTTTGGGGAATAAGATAATTTTCAGAGATGATTATCGTGGCAGATTAGTTTGGTTTGAGGGTTTTCGAGGTATGAATAGTGGTAAATCTTTAGAAGTTTTCGGCACTTCGTCATTAAGCTAAAAGTTTTCGGTCATATATAATATATAGAGTTTTCGGTATAAAATATAGTTACTTTAAGGTTTTCAGCATTATAATAATGTTTCCAAAGTTTTCGGTAAACCCTAAAGCATGGATATTAGAAAGTTCCGGCATTCTATATACATTTTGGCATAGTGTTTTATTCAAGAAGTTTTCAGTGCTAATAAAGTTTTCGACATTCATTATTAAAATGTTTTTGACCCTACCTATACCTATAAAGCTTTCCGGGTTATTAGAGTTTTCATTATTGTAGGCTTTTGGAGGTTTCTAGGGTTTTTGTTACTTAGGAATTGAGAATTTTGAAACTTATATGACTTATTAAATACACTGATATAGAAATAATTTTAGAGGATCGAGGCATACGGAATTTTCCAGATTTCGTTACTAATTTTATCAGGAGGAAATGTAGGTGAATTATTCATCTAAGAGCGTTCATCTAATTTATGTGCTTTTTGTGGTTCGATGATTTACATGTTTTATGTACACTCCATGTGGAGTGTATTTAGTACCTAATATTAAGTAATTTAGTCATTTATTTAGGTATTTCATTATTGAATTCAAGTACTTGACCTTATACGAAAGTGAAGTGCTAGAAACTAATGTTTGGTGTTCATGAGGATTAATGTTCTTATTATGTAGAATGCTTGATAAAACCCACCATTTAGTCTTAGATGTTCTCCCCCAATTCGCAAGTATTTTCTACATGTTTATCAATATTTTTCTTAAAATTAGGTAATTTAGTCATTGATATAGGTATTTTATTATTGAATTCAAGTACTTGACCATATATGAACGTGAAGTGGCTAGAAAACTAGTTTGTGGTGTTAATGAGGATCAAGTGTTCTTATTATGTAGAATGCTTGATAAAACCCGTAATTTTAGTCTTACATGTTCTCCCCAAATTCGCAACTGTTTTCTGCATGAATCTCAGTAGTTTTCTCAAAATAAGGTACTTAGTCATTGATTTAGGTATTTATTATTGAATTCAAGTACTTGACCGTATACGAAAGTGAAGTGGCTAGAAAACTAATTTGTGGTGTTAATGAGGATAAAATGTTCTTATGTAGAATGCTTGGGAAAACCCACCATTTTTGTCTTAGATGTTCTCCCCCAATTCGCAAGTATTTTCTACATGTATTAGTATTTTGTACCTAATATTAGGTACTTTAGTCCTTGATTTAGGTATTTTATTATTGAATTCAAGTACTTGACCTTATAAGAAATGGTAAAGAGTAGAAGTAGGGATCCGCAGGGACCTTCGACGCCAGCTGGCAGCCACCAAAAAAGGTAAATCTTCCTTGATACGCTATCATAAATGTAAAGTGTTGTATAGGACACGTGTTCGTTTATGATAAGGCAGCACCAATATTACTATTGACAAGACCACATATCCTGCCAAAAGGTGCCCTGTAAAAGGTGTTCTGACAGCCGACCTATAGTGCACATCGTCCCAGAAGGTCACATCACCTGTGTTTTTGGAGTAGTCGAAAAGAAGACAGAACTCTAGTGCAAGCCGCGCGTACGATGTTGATCCACTCAGGCCTGACACACTTCCTTTGGGCTGAAGCAATAAATACCGCCTTCTTCACTCAGAACATGACGATAGTTCACAAGTGCTTTGATAAGACTCCGTACGAAATCATTAATAGGCGAGTACCCAACTTTCGTCAAGGTCTTCAGGTGCAAGTGCTTTGTCGCGAATGAAAAAGAACAACACGGGAAGTTGAACCCTAAAGCACTTGAAGCCACTTTCATCGGGTATTATTCTACTTCGAAAGCATACCGAGTATACATCAAGTCCAATCGAACAATTAAAGAAAGCTACAATGTCACTTTCCAAGAAGTGGCAGATATGGCTTCTGGTCACATCAGTCCAGGACCAGTACCTAACCAGATGGCTTCTGAATACGGCGGTTCAGAACTTGCACTCACTGGTGTGTTGGCACAAGACCAACAAAGAATGGCAACAACTTAGGATTCAACGTTAGAAGAAGTTACGAGATTTGCTTTAGAAGACTTGGACTCACTTTTTGAGCAGATATATCGGCCGAACCACACCACTACACACCTGCCGTGGAACCTCCACAAGACGAAGCCGATATACCAAGTTCTTCAAATGTCTTCACCTCACCCGATTCATAATTACCTCAGAATGCTGAAGATCGAACCATGGAGGTTGAGGAAATGTCATCAGAGTCGCTCAACTCAAGTGCTGAAACTGAATGAATTACCTTAACTAATTGAACACCCTCAGATTATTGGAGATCTCGCTCCACAAAAATGGCTGATGCTTCTAGCTCGGCTTTGCCTCATGAGGGGAAGTGGACTCGAGCACATCCAGTCTATCAGATAATAGGTGATCCTTCGAGTGGAGTAAGGACAAGACATCATCAAGGACTATTCAGTTGCTTCTTAAGCCAAAAATAGCCAACCAAGGTAGCAGACACACTTAAGGACACGGATTGGGTAATTGCGATGCAAGACGAGATCACCCAATTCGAACGCCTTCAAGTGTGGATATTAGTACCCTGTTCGCATGGGAAAACCGTCATCGGGATGAAATGGGTATTCAAGAACAAAAAGAATGAAGATGGAGAAGTGATCAGGAATAAAGCAAGATTGGTTGCGAAGGGCTACAATCAACAGGAAGGCATTGCCCATGACGAAACGTATGCTCTTGTTGCCCGAATCGAAGCCATCCGCCTTTTCTTGGCTTATGCGGCACATAAAGACTTCAAAGTCTACCAAATGGACGATATGACCGCCTTTCTCAATGGAGTGTTAAAGGAGGAAGTCTATGTCGCTCAGCCAGAAGGCTTCGTTGACCTAGAACATCCCGATCACGTCTATCGATTGGATAAAGCTCTTACGGGCTAAAACAAGCCCCACGCGCTTGGTATGACGTCCTGAGTGAATTCCTCGTAAAGTCTGAATTCATCCGAGGAACAATCGATACAACTCTCTTCATTAAATGGCAAGACAATGATATGATGGTCGTCCCAGTATACGTCAACGACATCATCTTCGGATCCACTAATCCTCGGCTATTGAAGACCAAGTTTGAGATGAGCCACATGGGAGAAATGCAGTTCTTTTTGGGGTTACAAGTCAGGCAGCTCGATGATGGAATTTTCATAAGTCACCAAATATATCAGAGTCATCTTGAAGAAATTCCATCAAGATCAGAGCAAGCCTATCAGCACTCCCATGGCTACAAGCTGCAAGTTGGATGCCGATCCATCTGGAAAAGCGGTTGACATCACACTCTATTGCAGCATCATCGGGTCTCTCCTGTATCTCACTTTAGGCGGCCGGACATTATGTTTGTCACCTGTCTCTATGCCCGTTTCCAAGCCACTCCTACAGCATCCCACATGCATGCGGTCAAAAGGATTTTGCGCTACCTCAAGGGCACCTCAACCATAGGACTATGGTATCCTAAAGGGACTAATTTCAAAGTAATTGGCTATAAAGATGCTGATTATGCAGCTTGCTGAACGGATAGGAAAAGCACGTCAGGTGGTGCTCAATTTTTAGACGAAGAGCTGGTTTGCTGGTCAAAGAAGCAGAACTACGTCTCAACACCGACGGCTGAGGCTGAATACGTCGCGGCCGCCAGCTGTTGCTCGCAAATGCTTTGGATGCGGACTCAGCTTCGCGACTATGGGTACAATATAAATAATATACCCATATACAGTGATAGTCAAAGAGCCATTGCCATCACGTGTAATCCTGTTCATCATTCACACACTAAACACATAGACATAAGATATGTATTTTGTAAACACGGATATCAACTAACTGGCATTTTCACCAAGGCATTGGATGAAAAACGTTCTAATTCCTTGTCGTAAAATTAGGCATGTTGAATCTTCCTTAATATGTGCTTTACGTGCTCGTAGGCATTTTCATATGATCTATTCTATGTGTTTTTAGTACTTAAATGCTTTATATTGCATGAAAAAAATAAATAAAAAACTATTTTGTAAATAATAATAGAGAAGTATTATACATATACGTATACTATTAGTGGAATGACGATATGTTTAAGATATTCGATCTGATCACGACTAGATTTTCCTGATATGCGACATATTAATTGCTTAATTTTGTCAGTCTACGTTGCATTCTTGTGTCTAAAAGTCAATGGTTTGCTCTACTAGACAAAAAGCCACTTTACATATGTGAGGATTCTAGCCTTTTTAAGTGTTCTCTTTGGATTTATTCTCGAGCGAGTCGCACATCAGTTGCTTGTCTTAACTAGTGATTCTTGGTTTCATACTCGCCTTGCTTTAGATTGTTAGCAAATGATAAGGGCACTTCGATAATTCCTCACTCGGCCCTATAAAACTTTTTATCCCTTACACTAGCCCCTAGTCATTCACTTTGAGCTTTCTCCGATTCCCTTTTCTTCATTTGAAACACATTCCAAGCCTTCAACCGATTTTTATATTCTTCGGATGAGTGTTCAAACGAGAAAAGGAGGGGGAGGAAAATTAAAAACAAAGGAGAAAAGATGACAGAAAAGGCATTGCTCAACGCACAAAAAACAGACCAAAGGAACCTGCCTTTCCGACTATGTACATCACAAATTCCTAGAGGGTGGCATGGATCTTGTTGTGAACTTCTCCGTCGATAATCTCGTACGCTCGTCAGAACGGCTGGAAAGAGGAGCACCTCAAAGTGAACTTCTCCTACGATAATCCGGTCTTATATCGGGAAACGAGAAGAGGAGCACAGTCTTGGGTACGAATTCCATAACCGTTAACTTTCCAAAAGAACAATCTCTGAAACCTCTCTAGGGAATAAGAGAATAGGAGCGCGGTATCGGCCCGAGAACCAATAAGAAGAACTTCGCCTACGATAATCTCCTATAGCCTCGTGGAGAAGTGGAGCTTCAGCTTGAGCATAAAAGGAAATATATGAACAAAAGAGATGAAAAATAAGATAGATGCCAATGAAAAAAAAAGAGATAAAGAA